>JAHBCN010003010.1:81618-110053 GCA_019359885.1 Listronotus oregonensis | reverse complement strand
AATTTTGCTTTTCAGTTAAAAATTATTCCTGGAAAAATATACTCCAGAAAATCTTAGTTCGACACCCAGAACACACCACTTATTTGTGTAATTTAAAAATAAATTATAATTTAAGCGTAGACTAGTGTATTCGCTCTAAAATAAAATAAAAAAAAAAAAATAAAAACAAACCAACAAATTGAATCTTTATATACCTAAAAAAATAATAATTTAATTAAACAAAAACAAATGACACTTAAACCTATATTCGTCAAATAAGAAGTCAAGACAACATTATTTATTGCTACAAAAATAATAAATCGGCAAATATTTTTTTATAAACTAGATAAAAAAAGCAATTATACCTTGAGCACTTATCTAGTTTCTTATTACATTTATTAATGTTTTTTTTATTAAAAAAATCGTAACAATTTAAAAGAGTGAAATGACATCCCTATATTATTTTAAGAAATTAAATTACAGCAAAAATAAGTGCTTTTAAACATATTTTTTCTGCTTTTGGCATTATCTTTGACACAGGGTAAATTGACTTTATGGCGCCATCCTGAAATCTTTGAAAAATATAGGTCCTATTTCTGGATTACTTGCGTTCTTCAGGAACAACGTTTTTTTGCTTTGCTTTATTGTAATAACTCAGAAGGTAGTTTAATTTAAAAAATTCCTATGTATTACAAATATTTAATTTTGTTATTTTAAATATACTTTAAAATCTTGTATTTACTGTTGAACAAACATTGAGCAAGAAGCTTAATTTATATAATATTTTGGAATTTAATAAACTTTTTAAAACATAACATATATTTTAATACTTCCATGGGATGCAAAAAGATCCCTAAAATACTTTAATGGGACAAAAACGTATTTAGTGCCACGCTAGGGTCGTTTGGTAAAAACTCTATATAAATAAAACTAAAATTCAATGGTATGTTTACTTTTACGTATGTTCTCTCCGTTTCCACAAGTTCCATGACGACTTTTCTGAGCTTTTCGGTGTCCGAAAGTTGACGCGATGGTGTGGATACAACTTGAGAGTTATTGCTTACTACGCTTCCTGTAGGACTTAATTGCTTTCTAGTTTCTACCGGTGATCGGCAAAATCCAGTTACCTAAAAAAAAAAAAATTATGTTTTATAATTGGTTGGTATACATATATTATAATATAATAATTTTAATTATATATAAATATAATATTTTATATATATATATTTATAAAAATATTAATATATTATTTATATAATTATATATATTTTATAAATAATATTTTTAATATATATATATTATTTTTAAAAATAATTTAATAAAAAAAATATTAAATATATAATTTGTAATGTGGAATATTTTTATTAGGAAATCGGCGGACCTTTATTACTAATTATTTTAATGACCTAAGCACGTGATAAATATGAATTAATGTTATAACTAAAATTATGAAATTTTCTAAGTGTAGACAAATTTTTTTACATGTTTTTTAGTATCTAAAAGGAGGTGGGTTAAGATCGGCCTGTTTTCGCCCATCATATTCGGGAAAATACGAAGTTTCCATTTAGATCATTTTATTATATTTATAGTAAGTTCATGTATTTTTATTTACATCTTCAATAATTTGTAAAAGAATTAAAATGGCAAGTGAAAAAAAAATCTTTTAAACTTGCTATTTTTATTAAATTTTAACCATTTTACACGTTTTTAAATTTTTTATAAAAAAAAATGTGATGCACTTTTTTTTTAAATCTGGGCTGTTTGGCCTTACATACTATGTGTTTTGGCCACGGATCTAAATAGTTTACTCTAATATGTAAAATGTGATGCACTTAACGCACCAAAATAAATGAATGCTAGGTGTAAGCTTATTAAGTGTTATATTAAAAAGAAACACAAGATGTTGGTGCACAAAGCACATTATATAATTTTTTAAAATAAAATATCAAAAAACGTGCAAAATGGCAGAAATTCAATAAAAATGGAAAGTTTAAAGGTTTTTTTTGATTTGTTTACCAATTAGTTGTAGATGAAATTAAAGATAATTTATTAAAGATATAACTTAGACTTATTATAAATATAATAAAATGGCCTTAATTGAAACTTTGAATTTTAACGAATATGGCGAAAAAAAGGCCGATCTTTACCCACCTCCTTTAAACTTTAAATATAAATAATCAGTTCAACCCCAATTTTAATATTTAATTATAAGGGGGTTGACTCAAGTAAAAATGAAAGCTACTGTCTATAATTTAAAGGAATATAAAAGTAAGAAATATAAATTTCTTATATTATTCGGCCAAGTACATGTGTAATCACATGCACATTTAGTGATTCCTGGCAACAATTGGTCTAAGAGTTAGAGCCGTTAATTCATCGTCATCAGTAATATGGAGTTTCTCCCGTAAAACATGTTCATTTAGTATTGGTAATTATGTTCCCGCACAGGCTGACAACCTATTGGATACAGGGGGTAGCAAGTGTAAAATTTAAAAAAAAATCGTTATCGATAATGTCAGCCATTTTGGCCACTTAAAGTTAAACCCCTAAGGTGTCTAAATCCAAAAGGGCTGACAGTTAGGTGGATACCGAGGGCAGTAAAACGGGGTCAAATTATCCCGAGCGCGTACTTTATAGAGAGTGTTTTTTAATTGAAAGTCAATATTTAAGGGGGCGATTTTTGAGTCTATTTTAAGAAGGAAACTTCATATGAACGCATGACCTAAACGTCCTAAGTTTTAAGATACAGGGTGGTTAAATTTTCAAAAAAAATTATTTATTATTAATATCAGTAATACCACTTTAGATATTTTTATAAAATTTGGCATACATGTCCTATATATCAAGAGGCATTTTTTAGTGTACTACATTTTTTTGTATTTCCACCAGTGGCGTTCGTACGGAATTTGACCTTCCTATTTTGGCAGATAATGATGGTACGTCACTGATTTCTCTTAAAATAAAAAATATTTTTGAAATCCCCTATCGTTTATAAGCAAAGTTGATCACTTGATTTTTTTCGATCCGATGCACGGTTTTCGCTTAAAAAATAAAAACCATTTCTCTGCATGATCATAACAATATCGGTAAAGAATCACCATGCAAATAAATATCTAGATTTAATTTTTGTGGGTAAAAACCGTGCGTCGGACTAAAAAAAGTTAAGAGATCAAATCCGCTCACAACTTATTTAGTCCACGGTTTTAACCCAGAAAAATTTAATCTAACTATTTCTCTGCATGGTGATATTTTTATCGATATTGTTATGATCATGCAGAGAAATGGTTTTTATTTTTTTAAGCGAAAACCGTGCATCGGATTGAAAAAAAAATTATCTACTTTGCTTAAAAATGATAGAGGTTTTCAAAAATATCTTTTATTTTAAGAAAAATCAGTGACGTACCATCAATATCTGCCAAAAAACAGGTCAAATTTCGTACGAACGCCACTGGTGGAAATAAAAAACATAATACACTAAAAATGTTTTAATACCTATACATGTATGCCAAATTTTATTAAAATATCTAAAGTGGTATTACTGATATTAATAATAAATGATTTATTTTTGAAATTTTAACCAACCTGTATCTTAAAACTTAGGACGTTTAAAACATACGTGAAGTTTTCTTCTTGAAATGGACCCAAAAATTGCCTCCTTCAATATTACTATTCAATTAAAAACACCGTGTATAAAGTAGCGCTCGGAATAATTTGACCCCGTTCTACCCTCGGAAATCCACTAACTGTCAGCCCTTTCGGATTTAGAGATCTTAGGGGTTCAACTTTAAGTGGCCAAAATGGCTGACATATTATCGATGACGATTTTTTTTCTAAAAATTTTGCACTTTCACCTCTTATTGCTACACCCTGTATTCAATAGGTTGTCAGCCTGCGCGAGAACATAATTAACAATAATAAATGAACATGTTTTATGGGAGAAACTTCATATTACTAATGACGATGATTTTTTGGCTTTAGCTCTCCGTCTAAATGGCATAAAATTATTAAACCCGTGTTATTATTAAATGACTAGAGCATTTACCTTTTATGTTGGATTAGATAACTTCGTAAACCTACTTGTAACGAATGTTATCTGGCGTGAAGTGCGTTCGTATTTTACGAAGTCTATTAGTTTAAATTAAGATAATAAAAACTCAGTGACTTTCGTCGCATTGGGTCAACTCTATTTTGTCAAATCAGCAAAGTTACGCAACGTTTGCGGGCGGACAGTGGTTATATATGGATAACGTTTTTTTACTAAAAGCCTCTATACGAATTGGTTCATTTTTGTTTATTTAGCTTAAAGCTTAGTAGCACGCTATTACCAATTTTAAGATATCTACTAAAGAGTTCATTGTACTATAAGTGTTTTCACAAATGTGCTAGATTTGTAAATAGCTATGAATTTGTGTACTGCAAATTAAATACATTTTTTGTCTATTACCTGCTCTGCACTTTTTAATAAATTCTCTATTTCAAAGGAATTGGTTCTAGACGAAACTTTCATGTTGGAATCGGTTAATGGTGATTGATTTTCTGATTCTGCAGAGTATCTATCTTTGCCTGTAAAGGAATTGGTATAAATATTTTGTATATGATTAGGATAAATTTATGATTAAAAAAGCAATTCACTGCACTCGTATTTTAATTTTTACTAATAATAAGGTAAACTGGCATAAAAATGCTCTAAAACAAAGGTAGATATTTTTTAAGGTGAGTTAGTATCTATGGGCTGGTGATATACATTAAGTAGTGAATTAGCTCAGTAAGAGACGACGAAATAAAAAAAGGAAATCGAAAGTTAAAAATTAAATCATAAAATTCCCAAACACACCCTAAAGGGGAGTAAGCTATAGTTTCTTAGCAATGTTGTCAATCCCAAGAAAACAAAATTTATTTTGATAAATATAATGCTTTTCCATAAAAAGGTTGTTTGTTATTAGAGTCTGACCGAAACTGGTTTTCCGGCCGAAACCTAAACCGAAACTCAAGTAGTCAAGTATAAAATTCTTTAAAATACTGAAATTTGGTGCATTTTACCCATTATTCTGCATTAATTGGGACATGAAATGGAAACAGAGTATATTAATTTTGTTGTAATCATTTGTTTTATCTTTCAGGTACCTCTACAAGATATAAAAAATAATAATTACTAAAATTACTATTACACTCTTAGTTCCAGTCGAAAAACGAAGTTAGGCGAGCGTGCACGACAACTTCCGAAATCAGTTTCGGTTTCGGCAAAAGTTTCGGCCAATTTTGGCCGGAACCGAAACTGCCGCCGAAACTTGATTTTTGACCGACACTCGGCCGAAACCGAAACCGAAATTTCGGTCGTACACTATTTGTTATTAGTGGTATTGGCAGGAAGCGAAGTGTAAGGTGGGGACAGCTGAATCGATTGCAGCGCTCACTGTAGTCAACTTTTCGTTAAATCATGCTTGATTTAAATGTAAACAATTAGATAAAAAATTAAAAATGCCGCTAAATAGTTGTTGTGTAGTTGAATGTAAGAATACTGGCAGAAATAGTTATGGCAAATTTTATTCATTTTCAACTGCTAGTTGGGAAGTAGAAAAAAGGAAAAAATGGATAAATGCACGCAGACAACAGGTGTTAAACTCAAACTTCCCGCTTAGCCGAATCACTTTCGGGTTTCGGGATTAGCAAAACAACTTTTGAATTTGACGTAACAAGAAGAAAAACTTATTGTTTCTTGCCGTGTACCTTTTGTTCCTGTCTTTTTCTGAAGTTTTTTAATGAAGAAAAAGGTTTTTTTATAGACTTAGTAATCTAAGTAATCAAGGAGTGTCTGCAGAACTGACTTTAGTGTCTGTGTAGTCTTCCGAATTGTAAATAGAGAAAATGTCTATAAGCCTTTAAGTAAGTAAAGTATATATTACTGCTAAGTATATTGAAAAAGCCCCAGATTCGTAAGTTTGTCAGGTGTTTTTTTACTTATCGGGCCATTGCCGATTTTTGTCGGAGCCCGCTATTCTTTGAGTTATGATGCCCCACTGAAATAACCTTAAAACTGCATAAACATTTCTAAAATTTTGCTGCTTTTTACCTAGGAGATTTACCCAGAAGTTATTCTAACATTTGTAATGTTATCCAACAGTCATTTACAGTATTGATCAGGTTTATATATATATATATATATATATATATATATATATATATATATATATATATATATATATATTTAATATATAATAATATACAAAAAATAAATAAGTTTTATAAATAATGTTACACTAAGGCTTTAACTAAAAATAAATATCAAAACAAATCCAGCAGGCGCACTCCGTAACACCATTGAGAAGAAATTTCCTGCCTATAATAGAAAATCTCTTTAAACTTTTAACCCTACTCCGTAAGGTTTCTTGGCTAGAATCGGATTTCCGAATGGCTAGTTCGGAGTATAGAAATAGAAAGACTAGCTAGGGTCTTGCTGTTACGATTTGTTCTTTTTCTATCCCATAAAAAGGTACATAAGTTTATCTCTGTCATTGCTTTGCTTATTTTTTTCATTCAATGTTAAACTTTTTAAGTGATCCTAACCCACTAACCTGCAAATCTTTGTTTACTTATGTGTTTATTTTTTAAGTAATATTTTGATTATTTGAATAACATGTAATTACCTAGAGTGTTTTGTGTTGTTAAATTCATCCTTAAATCAATAAATTAAATTATTAAAGTTTGGTGTTTGTGGTCTGTGATTTGAAGATTATAAAATGGACCCAATTTTTATGCATTATGTAGAAGAGAACAACTTTGGGGAAACAAAAAAAAAACGTTTTTGTCTTAAACCCCATCAGTGTTTTAAACGTATTTTAATTGAAAATGTGTATATAAATTTTTAAATATCTTTGGACATTGCACTTTAAAATAATGCATTTATAATTTGTTGCCCTATAACTACATTGCGCCAAAAAAGTATCACCCGTATTTTTTTACATAAAACTTAGTGTAAACATGCCCTAGCGTAAGTCTTAATATCTTCTCTAAAAAAAGGAGCTATCAAGATGAACAAAACGTTAAAAAAACAAGGCTTTAAGGTTTTAATATTAAAAAAAAATTGCTACTATCGGTAAATCTTTTCATAGATCGTGCATTTTTCCACAAAGCCACCTATGTTTTTATGTTGAATAATATACTATATTTCCGTTATCACAGTCCTTGCAAGGAATTTCATATATAATATGGCTTTTTTGTTTTTTTCAATTTTGCTCTTGAGCTTTTTTTTTTATATATATATATATATATATATATATATATATATATATATATATATATATATATATATATATATATATATATATATATATATATATATATATATATATATATATATATCAGTGACCGCCAAGAAAGTATGCGACATTGCTAAAAAAACGATATGGAGTACAAATTAGTGATAGAAAGAAAGAATCTTTCTAACTTATTTCCTGTCTATTTCTATCTCTATTGAATTACGGAGTTCGCCTGCAACTTCGTATTTAAATACACTAGGTTGGGAAGGGGACCTCAAAACTATAAAGTGTTTCAATAAATCATTTATCTAATGGTCGAGGTTAATAGTTGATTATAGGGTAAATAGAAAATAATTGTCCTTACCTGGAGCGGGAACAATAAGACCTGAAATCATTTCTTCGCTAATAACTGGCGGCTCAGAGGGAGGGGGAGGACAAACTAAACTTTCAATAATATCGTCTGTAGCCCTCAATAAACCGGTAATATCAGGTGGTTCCGTTCTGGATGATCGCATCATCATGCACAGAGACAGTTCTTCCTGAAGTACACTCTCTAAGTACATCATGTCCAAATCGGATACAATGGCACCATTTATCACCATTATCTCGTCACCTTTTATTATCCCTAAAAATATATTAGAATTTTTTGTTTGTATTAAAACTCGTAGGAAAATATTTTATGCCGATTTTATATTAACCACAAATTCTATTTGAATTTACAAAAAGAAATAACAGATAATAAGATAATTAATCAATTTAAAAAATATTGGGTGGGCAACTAAAATTTTATTTATTAGTGGTAATTCAAAAAACGAAAATTTGGCGTAAGTAAAACAATATACCTCATATGCGATGGTTTCTTTTTTAACGCTTTAAGAAAAGCGGTTCTAAATCAAACTTATGGGTTCCTACATACAAAACAACCATTTTAGGTTGTTTTGTATGTTAATCAGTTAAATTAACGAGAAAGAAATCAATCCAATTTTTTATTTTTATTGAACTATAAGTCAACCTTCTTATTTACCATAAAATTTCACGTCATCCTTTACGAAACCAGCAATTATATTACATATTACACAAAAACCGAATTATATAAAAATTGACACCTCATTTTCAAATTTGCTGACGGTGTAGGTTTTGGTTAGCTTCCACATCGAAGACTTACTAAATTTTGAAAAATAGCGAACGGTCGATGTGTCGGAAATAATCAAATATGCATCGTAGTATTTTATTAAATATTATTATTGTTAATAAATGTTTTAAAATCATGCAGATATGTATTTTTCTTATACTTTTAATAAAATATACCTATCTAAATCAAGGAATAAATATTTTACTTTCGTATTTTTCTGTTTATCTAAAAAAATAAATTTTTCGCCAGTATCACAACAAAAAAATGCATTTAAACGGAAGATAATCCTTTAACTAATGAAATACAAATAATATAGATATAATACTTGCCGTTTTGCATAGCCACGCTTTTATCCTCTACTCTACTAACATAACAACAAAGTTCATCTTGTCTATCAGCATTTTCTACCAGTTCCGCCTCAACGCTAAATCCCCACATCTGTTCCAGTGTACTTCTAGATAATTCTACTTGGTATAATATTTTCGCACATACTTCAACAACTTCGTGTGTATGTAACTGAAGTAAAAATTAGACAAAGAAATTATTAACACTACTCGAAGTAACAAAAACTCGGTTAAAATATTATAAAGTTTTATTGGTGTATAGCAAATTGTTTAAGAAGTCATTTTAACAAAAATTGTAAAACTCGACACATTAAGGTACCTATTCAGCCTTAGGTTTATATACGGAGAAATAAAAAGATTTATTGCTCACGGTAAAAAAATACATTTTTAGTTGAAGGTAACGGGAAGCCTATAAGCCCATTTTCTGTATTTATACCTATTGCACTAATAGACATTCCTATAAAATGTACCCCAGAACTATATAATCGTTGTTGAATGGCAATATTGTGAACTATAAGTAAAAAGCACCTAGTATGGTCTCCTCTAAATTAAATTTATTAACTGTTAACAATATGAAGGCAAGAAAAGATTTCCAAACAAGTCATGTCCCGGTCACCAAAACAAGATTTCAAAACAGTCAGTTAAAAAAGTAGTTTAAATACACGATGGTATCGAGAATGGGGAGTTCGGAGTTAATATTTAGGAGTTGTGGCGTCAATATGCTTTGCCATGATTTTTTTTTGTTTTTAAAGTATCCCTTAATAACTAAAATATCTTGAAACACATGAATGGGCAATAGACGTCAACGCCATCTACTGACCAAAGGGCGAAGCATACTCCTCTCAACTTACGGTGTCACAGACTTGCCGAGCTGAAATAATGTTACAAACATTTGGAAATGTATGCCCAATAAAGTATTGGGTTAGAAATTAACTACACTATTTAAAATATCTTGGTTAAATCTTTTCCAATTCGTCAACTTCTGCCCCTAAATTGTCGAAAAAAAGAATAAACTGAGATCCTAAAAAGGAAATTTTGCAAGACATGTGGCATCCTATATTAGGACTTCCCAACCAGGGGGGCATGTCTTTCTAGGGGGGCGTGGAGAAATGTCAGTGGGGGGGCGTAATAGGCATGTTTGCATTTCCGAAAAAAAATTATTTAACGCGTAGGTAAATTAACTGTTTTAAATTGCCATTCAATAGCTGCTACACAAGTTTCGACAAGTCACAACACGACGTATGATATGAATAAGTTTTAAAAAAATATATAATTTTATACAACTATTCAAAAATGAAAAATTTCAGTGTAAGCTAGCTTATTTGGCTAATATACTTGAAGCCCTGAATCAGCTAAACTTAAAACTTTAGGGCAGAAATGGCACTTTCATTAGTAACTATTATCATATTCAAGGTTTCATATAAAACTTTAACTTTGGAAAAACAAAGTATCTGCTGAAAATGTATTCCTCTTTCACGGCTATCCTAAGCAATTAATAATCAAAAACTGAATAATTATTTAAAATCTGAAATAGAAACTCATTTACAAGCGTTGGAAAACGGATTTCACCGATACTATCCAGATATTAATTACGAGTCACCAATATGGCACATGACCAGAATTCCATTTGTTGTCGTTGTCTTACAATTACCTGAAGAAAGACCATGAAAGACGACTTTTATCTCTTGACATTAGAAAAATTTTGGATTAAACGATTTCTTGTTAATTTAATACACTTATTTATGCGAGTCCACTTATTTATCCGAGACAGGTTTTTTACCTCTAGTTTTAATAAAACTAAACCGCAAAATCGCCTTGCCGTCGATAGATATTAAACCATAGCTCTAGCAAAGACTAAACCTAGAATAGACCAACTGGTACAGAGCATGCAAGCTCAAGTATCTCATTAGTACTTTAAAAGTTTTTATTTATTTGTTGAAAAATTGTTTTGAAAGTTGTTAGACATTATCTAATTATAAAAATATAATTTAATTAAATAAAAAATTATAATGGAATAATAATATGTATAATTAAAAGAAAACTAAGAAATGTAAATGTAAAAGTAATTAATGATTAAAAGTGTACCTACTCTTCTATTAGAGATCCATAATACATAAATATACTTTATCTGTATTGTTCCCAACTAAGATTTAAATAAATAATTTAGTTAAAAGAAAAAAATGTGTTTCTTATTTTTGTTGAAACTTAATTAAGGGGGGCATAAAAATATATTTATTTTTTGGTTTGGGGAGGCTCGGCGAAATAAAGGTTGGGAAACTCTGTCCTATATTTTTGTAAGTATTAGGTAGATGGCTTACTATATCTTCGTAATCGTCAGCTTTCATGATTTACAAAACATTTGCAACTGACATAAAAGCGGTTGAAGCTTGTAATTCATTTTAATTTGTTAGTCTTTTGTTTTTTTTTGTTATTTGTGGACTTTTAATGTTTGTTTTAATTATCCTTGCGAATAATAAACTAAGCTAAAAGTAATTTTATTATCTAGTGGTTCGGTAATAACATTTTTAAGTCTCGTAGTTAGTTTCGGACTTAATATATGTATGACATAATCCCATTCACGAAGAAAATGACAGTATATGGTATACCTTGGTACAATTTTAAAAAGAAGGGCTATTTGCTTTAAATTTCCATATATGGCCGACCCAAAATCATTATAATGGATATGTTCGAAAATCTCACAGGTATTTGTATATATTTTTTATAGGAACTGTAAGAGCTATAGAAACAGAAATTTATTACATTCACAACAAAGAATTATAAGTCTTTTAACTGTTTAGCAGTTTTAAAAATTAATAAAACTGCGCCAATTATTGGAATCATGTTTCTGTTTTAATGCATCAAAGAACTTGTTGACATCCAAACAATATAATAAATTCCATTTTTGAGAAAGCAATGACTTTGTTAAAAATTATCACTTTTGTCAATATTGCGAGATAGTGCACTATAAAAAAAATATGTATTGTAAATTAGATACTTACAGAGAGAACAAAATATCCTGACGGTGATAGGAATATTCTGTATTTAGATATAATTTATTATATTAGATAGAATATTTAGATATTAGAAATAAATACATCTTGCAAACTCTTTATTTATCAGTCCTATAGATTCAGTATCAGATAGATATTTGACATACTAAAAATTTATTATGAATGTGTACATACTGTACAGGTTGTCCCAAATTCGAGAGTGACCATTGGGATCTCGGAAACTTAAAAATATACGAAAAAGTTTAAATTGTGGCAAAGTTGCGCAATTTGGTGCTTAATCAAATGATGTTTAAAAAATAAGAAAATTTCGACTACTTTCGGAAATATACGAAAAAAAAACGAAATTATTAAAATTGATTTTTATTTTTTCCTGACTTTATTTGAACAGATTTTATGAAATAAATTACACTTTTGTGTAAAATTTTTTTTTTCGTATATTTCCGAAAGTAGTCAAAATTTTCTTAATTTTTAAACAAAGCACCAAATTGCGCAACTTTGCCACAATTTAAACTTTTTCGAATCTCTTATAGTTTCCGAGATCCCAATGGTCACTCTCGAATTTGGGACACCCTGTACATTACATATTTTACTTTATTTTAGTTATAAAATATTTTTTTTCCTAAGAATTGCTAAATGCTATGATAAGGAGTAGGAAAATCCCCCTTTATTTATGCTTCTTCTGACAAAGGTACCAATTTCTTAAAACATTATTCAAACTCAGCTATCTATTTCTTCATGTTGTTTGAATTCTGTTTTACCCAGTTTTAAGTTTAAAAAATATTGTCTTTGATATAAATAAAAATTTATTTTCTCTAATATCGACCGTTATTATAGAACACATATCTGATGCCATTGATGTAACCATGAAATTACTTGTTTTAGTAGTAACTCTAAAGTGTGCTGTGCCGATATCGCTAGTTCATAGGGTACGTTTATGGTATGTACACACCGAAAAAACAAACAAGAACAAACATTAGCGAACAAACGTTTTTCTTTGGTGTAGACAGTAAAAACGCGAACAAATGTTTGTTTGTTCTTGTTCATACATGTTCGAGTTTTTCTTCAAACTGGTCAAACGAGAGTGAACAAATATTTGATTGCGCTATGTAGACAAAATAACGCGAACAGTAATAAACAAAGAACACATACAAACAAGGTGAACAAAACGAATGTTTGTTCTTGTTTGTTTTTTTGGTGTGTACATACCTTTAGATTACATTACTTTAAGTCCTAAAAAACCTTACTGTGCGGTGCCTTATAATTTCAACAACTGGCCGAACTAGTCAGACACTGCCAAAAGGCATTTACCATTTTGGCCAACCCTTAAACGTAGAAATAACCACAATATAAAATATATCAACGAAAGTACTTACATATGTTTCAATAAGGTCACTACGGTGTGGAACAAAATAATTATGATCTTCCATGTCTCTTCGCTTTTTGACTCGAATAAAATGCTCAGAGGGATTTAAATTTTTTCTGGCACAGGCACTGGCTAGAAACTCCTCTACTGACATTGATTCTCGTACGTACACTGTTGCAGTAGCTTGATCCGGTAATGAAACTTTGATTGTTTTCTCTGTGTCTTCTCGGGAATTTATCTGTTATAAATAATATTGTTTTTTATTATGACAGCTAACAGGATGACTACGTACTAAGACAAGTTACAGAAAGTTATTATCTTTGAAAGTTCCTATATGATCTGAATGAAATAGGCTATTTGACTGAATTTAAAAAATCGTTTTAAATTATTCTTTGGTACCTAACAAACACAATACATTTTATATTTCTGAGAAATTTGCTTTATTTTCAATAAAACTCAATGTTAAAGTTTAAATTATAAAATTCGCGCTAAAAACGCTGTCTCTGTAATGGCGTCGACATATGTTTTGCGTAACGTCATATGCAACTAAACAAGTTAACAACGAGTGCAACTACAGTAAATTTTGTTAAACATTTCTCAATTTATTGGCTTAAATGGTATATAAATGGTGTGTAGTGCCACAATGTACCAATACTTCTCTGAAAACCCACAAAAACTGTTTATATCTGTCCCAACAAATCCTAAAAGGCAACAAAAGTGGTTACAATTAGCTCGAAGAGATGTCAACAGCTTGGTATCTTATTCAAATGTTTTTACGTGTGAAGATCACTTTAATGTAAGTATACAAATATCCTGCTTTAAATACCCACCGATTTATATGCAATGGAATATGGAAACTGATATAATAAATTACACGAAATACAAAATGGGCTTTGCGAAGAATTTACTTTGGTACTCCTTATATTTCTACACTCCATAAACATAGCCTACAATAAGATTTTGAGAAAAACTGAATGATGATCACGAAAATAAATAATTTTTTAGAGATACTTACACAGCTGTTTTTACATTTTTGAGTTCTGCAGCAGAGTAGTCAGCTTTATTTTTAAAGAAACGCACAATCATAAATGCGTCTATCTCAGGTAGGTTTCTGTTATCGGCTTGCACAAAATGTATGTCCATTTTGAGGTACGAAACGAATAATTATGTTACTTGAAATATGCTTTTTTATATAAAATGGTCAAGAAACAGTTATTTAGACAGTTAAAGATCTAAATATTACCTGCAAACACACAACACAAAGCTTGTGACATTTATTTACTTGCAAGTGACGTCACCAAAGTTGTAACCAATCACAGAGCGTTTTAGTTGCTAAATTAATTGCAAAAAATTTGAATTTTAATACGTTTATTTTGCAATAAATATGCATATTTTACTTTATTGTATAGAGAAATATGCTTCTTTATGCTATTATCTGATAGGATGACCACAATTTAAAACTTTTTTTCAATGGTGGCAGCCTATTGGTAAAAATGAATGACGGTCTATTATAAACAATAAAACAAATCAATGGAAAGTTATCATTTAAATAAAAAAGAGTATAATTATAAAAAAATGAATAAACCTTTAGTATGATGGAGATGTATACATAAAATTTTTTAAAATTTATTTGCATAACAAACATTGCCTAAACACATAAGTTTGAGACTAAAATCTAGAGCGCCTACACATTTAAACCTAGAATGTAAACTATAACCACAAATTATTCAGTTATGGTTTAAAAGGCAGTAAAAAAAGTGAATATGATAAAGTAAAAATATTGATTAATTCTGTCATCATTTAACTTAACTTTTCCTTTAAATACCTTTTGGTACCTTTATATTTAAAGGCCCATATCCATTTAACGCGGCTACCAAAGGCAACCTGGTTCAATTAATCTTTGGTTCGACCACGGTAGTGTTCCAAGGAAGTTTGAAACTTAATGAATTCCTCGCAGTAACAAAATTCCCCAAAATATTGTATACATTATCTTTTGACAGAGCCGGAGTCCCGTTTTCGTGTGCGACGTTGCGGTGTTTATGAAGCCATACCCGTGGTGTGCTGTTGTCTTATCAACCCTTCCAAGCGATTGTTTTGCCTTGTGTGATTTTATTTTGTGGTAGCAGAAGTTTTTTGGATTGATAAAAACTTTCATATTTTAGTGATTATTGGTTTATTTAATTGTGACTATACTTTGTGTTTATTGTTTGTTACTTACAATATCGTAACAAAATTCCTGAAAGTTGCATGGTTTTGTCCAGCAAATTCAAGGTTAACATACCCGGAATACCCCTCATTAGAAAAACAAGCACAGGTCAATTCAAATATCACTTTTACAAAACCATAAAATAATCTTGTACTGGGGCTTCAAAAATCTTGTCCAGTTTAATGCTCCAAGACCTAGTCATGTTCGGTGTCGCGAAAAGAAGTTAATCATTTTGTTGTTACTTTTGGGAACAACCTTAACTGACACAAACACATTACATCCATAGCCTCAGCTGCTTTCAAAAAAAGCTTGGGTTCCTCTTTTGAGCCAGTAGGTATTTCTATCCGTCTAATATGTTCTTTGGGTTTTTTTGAGCCCAAAAATTTTTTTAAAAAATTTTTTTTAAATTTCTTTTTCCGCCCCCCTAATAAATTTGTTTTTTTAATAATTTTCCCCATTTTGGGCAAAAAAATTTGCAAAAATTAAAAAACCCCCGCTTTTAATTAAAAACAGATATTAATGGAAGAAGAAAAAGTGGTTGTTGAGTATGAGGTAAATTCAAGATTAAATTTTTTAAAAGATTTTAAATTATACCTGTTTATTTTAATATTCACTATAAATTGAAATTACCCCAACAAAGTAAATAAAGTAAGGTTAGAAGACCAGAAAGAAACGTCCGACATCGTACAAAATTAAAATTAATTTAACTCCATCCGACGTCGGATAAAATGTTAAAATATTCGGATGAAAAATGGGCCAAAATGTTCTGACCAATCAAAATACTTTCGAATGATCGGATCGTCGGAAATCGGATGCATCTCACGCTTACAGAAAAGCTTCCTTCTCTTTCCCACCTACTGGCTTGAGGGGATATGTTGCATTTTAATAGGTATTTTGACGGCTTCTGCTACGATGAGTTGCAGGTATAATTCCTTGAAAAGCTTCCAAAAGAGCAACTTCTCTGTATCCTTTAACAGTTCAACTTAAGAGGCCCCGAACTTCCCACTTTCTTCATCCGCAGAATGTCTAGGCTGGAATCTGCTATCCGCAGAAGTTTCCCCTTTTCCAAATATTTAGGTCTGGTGTAGATAAACTTCCCTTTACCATACTTAACGGTACGTTAGTATTGAAGCCTCAGCCTTGGTGGACTGTCTGAAGATATAAAAAAAATTCTTATGTAAAAAATTCTATACTTCTTGTTAAATTTGTTATGTGTTTATGTTATCTGCATGAGGTAACACTATTTTATTGTACTTTTATACAAATTATAAAGTTATACAATATTGTATTACCCTAAAACACAAACAACCAGTTCAAATTATGATAAGTTTTTACTTTTCTTGACTCTTGCCAATTTCGATGATTTTTTGCAGACAGAGGAGCTGATTACAAATTTAAAGTAAGTGTTTTTTTTTCAACCTTTTATTTTTTTAGATATTGATTTAAATATAATAATTATGAATCATTTACACTATCTTTCCCTTATTTTATCACAGAATTCGTGATAAGTACATGTTTACATCATACAATGTTTGAAATTTATTTTAAAAAATCGTGTTGTTAATTATTTTATCAAGATTTTTGGAAAAAATATAAAACTCCTAAAAATATTAACCATTTAAAAAGAAGGCTGTAAAGTTGTGCCTTCAGTTCTTTCCATGTTAAATCTGATGATATAAAATCCAATAATACACAATAATTTTAAATATTCTATTATAGTTTCGTTTATTAACGAACAATGTTGTGCGAAAAATTAAAAAATAAAAAAACAGTGAACGTATAGTTCGTCTAAATTTGACATTTGATGATGTCAACTTTATACATGGTAACCAAGAATTATGGAAGTCCGGACCTGACCTACGATTCATTGTGCAAATTCCGGGGGGCCGATTCCCCTATTCCCGCTGCTCTGCACGCCTGGACAATTTTGTTCTACAGCATTGGCCTTCCATACACCTTTAAACTTCCTTGTAGTGTTCGCCTTTCGGTGCGCACCACTTTCCGCGGTAACGATCACGAACACGCTACCCGCGATAGGCGCGGTAAATGGATACGAACGTATATGATAGCATTTACGTTAAGAATCTGTGCCATTGAGAATAGAACTTAAATTACTATATATTTTACCTGTAAAGACCTTCGACTGGATCCACTATTTGACCTGGATAATAGTGGAGGTCTTCTTTTAGTTGCTCCTCTTCCAGCTAAAAGATTGTTAAGTAAGGAAGGGCTCCTAGCGCAGATAAATGCATGGAATGAAGATACAGTAAAAACTCCTAATTTATTAAGGGTATTCTTCGTTGCTCTTGATACATGTGTTAATAGCGACTAAAAAGAAACATTAAACTTAGACTAGTATACGTCGGCGTAGAAAATATTTTTTGTAGAAGGTGGAGGGCATGGACCTGATATAGCCGAAATCGCTGGAGGTGAATTTCCTAAGAAATTATTTTTTTTAAGTACCATGCCCAAGTATATAATACTGAACTCTCAAAAAACTATTTTAGAATATCTGTTAAAAAAGGTCTGTTACTTTACAGCAGTAAATAGACAACCAACATAACACAAATGTATTTCTTGTTGCCCTAATAATGTTAAATGCAAGAATAAATTGACAAAATATATTTGTATTTTGTATATACTACATAAAACTTGTGTAACGGAGACCCTTTATATCGGCCACCTGTGTTATCGGCCACTTTCAAGCTCACAAAAATCTACTTTATAGGAAATTCCCTATATAAATACCCTTAGATAATGGACACCCTTATAAAACAGCCACGGCCAGACAATTCTCAATTTTTATAACCTATTTCAGGTAAATCAACCTTTTTATATTGACGAATTTTTTTGGGCTAATTTGTATTTTATGGTGTATTCTGCAAATTTTAAAGGTAAAAATACCCAACAATAATATTTATGGCCAGGTTTAAATAGCATTAGTGACTATAGGGGGACTATCTTCACATTATATTTTTAGTTGTGTCTTGAATCGATAAGAATAAAGGTATCCTGTTCGGAATCGAAAAGTGTTTAATCATGTCCCTAAAACGAAAAGGTTTGTCACTAAAGGAAAAAAAATGATGTTATCGCGGAAAGTAAAAAGTACGCTTTGGGTTCGCGAAAACTGGCTGAAAAGTTTCGGTGGGAAATTTAAAAAAATAATATCATCGTGAATAAAGCTGAACTAAAACGAACGTTTGAAGAAGGTGTTAATTTAGAACAAAAGAGGAAAATCAAGTCAGGAGGATTGACAGTAGATCAAGTCTTCTACAATTGATTCTGCAAAGCAAGAGATAAAATGCTTCAATATCTGGACCGTTAATTAAATAAAAAACACTTGAGGCACCAAGCAATTTATAACTGGAAAATTTTTGTAGCCCTGAATGGTTGAACAACACTGTTACCTGGCAATACTGGCCACCCTTCTATAATGGCTAATTATTCTTAATTTTATGGTGGCCGTTATAGACAAGTTTTACTGTATTGGGATTTTAAAAATTATGGGTGGTTAAATTATCAGATAGTTGCGTATTTTTGTGTTCTACAATATGTCATGAATAAATTTAAAAATCTTTTAGTTTCTGGTGTTACAATTTTAAGAACCACATAAAAGAAACTCGTAACACATTGGCTCTTACTATTAAATAGTTTTTATCAAAAAATA
Organism: Listronotus oregonensis; assembly: GCA_019359885.1. Lineage (NCBI taxonomy): Eukaryota > Metazoa > Arthropoda > Insecta > Coleoptera > Curculionidae > Listronotus > Listronotus oregonensis. The sequence continues at coordinate 91,095 of JAHBCN010003010.1, read as the reverse complement.
TTATTTACTTTGGGATTAGGAAGTTCTCCGCTTTGAAGACTAGCCATGTAACAACGCAATCTAAATTGTTCGCAGTGTAATCTTTCAAGATTTTCTTCCCATTGAATGACTTGGTTTGCAAGTTGTTGACGAGCATCAAGTTCACTTACAACGGATTGCTGCATTTCCGCCATATGTTTAAGTTTGTAATCCTAAAATATATGATGGGTATTAATAAATATATTTGCAAGGTTTGCACTATTTAACAGTTTTATTCTTAACAATAAAAATTTAATTTGTAGTTTAAAAAATATAAAAATTATGTGTAGCAGTCTTTAGAAGAGGATATATTTACTTTACAGAATACATTGGATTTTGCAACTGGTTTAAGAACACTGTCACTGTGGTTAAAATTTAAAGAAAACATACAAAAGTAAAGTAACTCTTTTCTCGAGTCTTTAATTTTGGCGTATAAAAAACAATGGATCGAGTCAAAAGAAATGTAATCACATGAAATTAACCTACAAAGAGATATAAGGTCTGATTGTGATTTAGAAATGTTGTACACTATTTTTAATCCCTTTTTACTAAAGCGCTTTTATCAAAGATGTATTTTAGGGCTAGGTGTGTATAAAAAGTGTAAACTATTTTTGAATTACAAACATACCTATAATCATTTCAACAAGCAATAAAAAAGAAGGTTAATCTCAAAGGACTCATTCTATCGGTTTGTCTAGTCTATATCTTTGGTGTTACTTCATTTGAAAATGGATTCATTATCACTAAGTAATATTGGGATACATCAAAGATCAACCAAAAACTTGAGTAAAGCTGCTAAATTACAATAACTAGGCGAAAAGAAAATAGAGCTTACGTCTGCTTAAACAATGACTTATACAAAGAATAAATAAAAAAAAAGGTTAGTACAAGCTTCTATTAATCTTTGTTTCTAAGAAACTAGAACAATGCCTCCATGTGATTGAGGAATAAAAGTCCCTATACTTAGCACTGCCTTTTTGGAAAAATGAAAATATTTTTTGTGGTGTTTTGTGCTGTTCTTGTGCTATTCTGTGCCCTTAACGAAAACTTTTTTTATGCATTTTTTCCTGAGATATAAAATAAACAAAATAGGGGTAGTTTTTTGTACCTACTTAGCACTGCCATTGCTGTGTTGTGCTCAACTTGTTCTAACATGTGCCTTTAATACAAATATTAAAAAATTATTAGAAACTTTTTTAGAAAAATTTTTTTTTCAACTGAATTAGCACTGCCATTTTGCATAGGAGCGGATTAAACTGTTGTGTTGTGTTGTGCTTAACTTGTTTCATTATCTGCCGTTAATAAAAATTCTAAAAAAGCATTTGAAACCTTTTTTTTGAAAAAAAAAACATATTTTCATGTCATGTTACGTATCTATGTATTACAAAAAAAATATATATTTTTTTAATTTTTATTTTTTAACCCTGATCAAAAAAGCACCAAAGTCGAGCCTCGAAAAAAACGTTAATTTACTACAGATAGTTAATCGCTGGATTGGCAAGTCAGAAACAAAAAAATTAAATGGTTTCTTAGAACGAAATATTTTTTAGTGTAAAGTTATTAGTAAATTATAGTAAATTAACATATAGGATATGTCAATAAATGAAACGCAATAGGATTTTAAAAACATGGTCCAGTAGTTCCAAAAATTAAGTGCAATGTAAAAAAAGTCGTTTTAAGGAAAACACGTTTAAAGCATGCATAAGCTACTGCGCGCTGCTGAGAACGCGCATAAACCTAAACTCATTTCATGTAGTTTTAACTTAATAGCCAAATGTTTTTTATAACCCCTTAAATACAAAACTGATTATTCTTAACAAAAAAAAAATAATTCTAAAAATTGGTTCCAAATTTTTATTTACGGTACATGATAGCAATACGCATCACAACGGTTTGATTTAATATAGTGCAAAGTGGCAGTGCCAACATGACATGAAAATCTTTCTTTTTTTAAAAAAAATAATCTTATAATTTTTCAAAATCTTTAATAACGGCACATCATGAAACAAATTGAGCACAACAGAGCACAATAGTTTAAGTCGCTACTATGCAAAATGGCAGTATGAACTCAGTTGAAAGAATGGTTTTTTAGATAAAAAATGGTTCTTCTTATTTAATTTTTTTATTACTAATAGCACATTATAAAACAAGTTGAGTATAACACAACACGGTACTTTTTTTATTTGTGGTGCAAAATGGCAGTGCTAAGTAGGTACGAAAAACTACCCTCCTGAGATATAAAATAAACACAATAGGTTTATTTTATATCTCAGGAAAAAATGCATAAAAATAAATTTTGTTAACAGCACCAAACACCCCCTTTTTTTATTTTTTAATTTTTCCAAAAAGGTAGTGCTAAGTATGGAGACATGAAATAAAGCAGATTTTATTTGTATTTGCATATGTTTGTAATATAAAACAAACTTTAGAAATATCTCTTTTAAAAAACTTACTGTCTCTATCGCTTTTTCAAGACGAAATATTTCTTCTTGAAGAAGATGTAAAGTGCCAGTTTTGCCTCTATGCCGAGCAAATGCTGCTGCACATGCGCTGTGTATACTATTTACCCAATTTTCGAGTTCAACCTAGAAACAATAAATTGTAGTTAAATTTCTTTGTTTTCAATTGTACATTTTTTCATAGGTATATTAAAAGTTTACTAAAGGCAAATAGTGTAACTAAGCTATACTAAAAAGAAAACATTTGGAGAGTCACAGAGAAAAACTAAAGGTGCGTTTAGACCAAAGCACGCACGCACTGATCCACCGCGAATGCTCAAGTGTAATCGGTTATGCGCGCACGCTCACGCTGTGTGTTTCTATGCGCGAATAGCTTAGGCGCGATCCACCGGCTGTCGGTCTCGATGCGATGCTCAAAAGAATTAATTAATTAATAACGCACGTACTTCAACGGGCGAATTAGTTTAATTTGAAAATGGAGTGGAGTAACACCAAAGTTTTGCTTCTATTGCAAGAATTCGAAAAACTTCCTATATTATGGGATGTGAGGAAACAAAAATATTACTCTAAAACAAAAAAACAAGATGGTTGGCAACCACTTGTGAATAATTTAAATATTGCAAATTTAGATAGAGCAGAAGCACAAAAAAAGATAAAAAGTCTCATGGGATCGTTTCGCCGTGAAAAAAGTAAAATTAGAGACCAAACCAACGATGAGGTCTACATTTACGAGCTTCTTTTTTTTTATCAAATTATACATTAAAATAAATGCACCCGCCATGATTTTATCGTCGTCTTCCATTATTAACGCACTCCTGCGAACAACTGGATCAGCTTGTGCGTCGAAATATACATAAACCTATTTAAACGCTTTTCGCAAACACAAACGACTGCGTGCATGGATGCTCACTGCGTACGTACTCAGGTCCTAAACCCACCTTAAGAATTTCGCACAAAAGGTAATTGGAGATAAAGCGTGTCTAAAGGTGCGTTTAGACCTGAGCACACACGCACTGATCCACCGCGAATGCTCAAGTGTAAACGGTTATGCGCGCACGCTCACGCTATGTGTTCCTATGCGCGAAAAAGCTTCGGCGCGATCCGCCGGCTGTCGGTCTCGATGCATGCTAAAAAGATTAATTGGTTCGCGAACGTCCAGTTTAACGGGTTGGGCTGTTGGGTTATCTGAAAGCACGTACTTCAACAGGCAAATTATTTTAAATTTGAAAAGGGAGTGAGTAATCCCAGAGTTTTGCTTCTATTCAAAATTCGAAAAACTTTTTATTTTTGGGGATGTGGGGAAACCCAAGAATTACTCTAAAACAAAAAACAAGATGCTTGGCAAGCACTTGTGAATAATTTAATATTGCAAATTTAGATAGTGCAGAAGCACAAAAAAGATAAAAAGTCTCTGGGATCGTTTCGCCGTGAAAAAGTAAATTGGGGCCAGCATTGAAACTGGAAAAGGTATGTACATGCATATGATATCGGGTGTTGCTATGCCGGGCGGTACAAAAAAATCCTTGAAATTTTCATGTGAAAATATTCTCTCCTAATTATTTTGACAAAAATGTTTTTGGATATTTTGAGGAGCACAAACAGTTGTACCCAATGTGCAAGCTTGGGCTCTTTTCAGCCAACAGTTTACGAATTATCTGCTAAAATGTGTTTCCATATTAGTAACTTATCATGCACCCTGCAGATGTAACTTAATAATATAAAACCAGACACATTCAACAGTAACACGTCAAATCATAAATTCACTAGTGTCACTGCCAAAAATGGAAAGTTTTTGCTCGTGTTTTTATTATGTGCGATTACTGCAGGGTGCATAAAAAGTTACGTAATAAAGTATTTTGTCTGTTGTCTACATTTACGAGCTTCTTTCTTTTTTATCAAATTATACATTAAAATAAATGCACCCGCCATGATTTCATCGTCGTCTTCCATTATTAACGCACTCCTGCGAACAACTGGATCAGCTTGTGCGTCGAAATATACATAAACCTACTTAAACGCTTTTCGCAAACGCAAACGAATGCGTGCATGGATGCTCACCGCGTACGTACTCAGGTCTAAACCCACCTTAACATTTCAAATCTATTGTTGCGGGATTCGGCAGTGTATGTCAGACGGCGCTGCGTTCCTTCGGCCTCCGACATTCAAGATATATGCTCATCTCTTCCCAGCGACTGATCAAGAGTTCTGACCGCCCTAGGCTAATTATGAGGACGTGCCCCCGCCAGGTGTGTTACGGTCGGCCTCAAAAGTAATATATTAGTTTTGACTTGGCCACGACAGTCCTTAATGTCAAGTTCAAAAGATTTATCAATTTCCAGAACAGCCCCCTATTTACCGCCGCAATTGAGTAAAAATGTGACAAAGCGTTCGACAGGTTCTTTTTTAGGCAAAATATAACGAATTATAAATGTCAACTGATCCGTGTGTAAAATATCTGGGGTAGAATTAATGCTAATAGAATAACATTTTGCTTTTTAATTTCTCCTATAATCGAAAGTCGAACTTCGTCGTCGAGAAATAAAATAATTTTATCGATTATAGAGGATGAAATACGATGGAGAAGCTCTGCCTTTTTGTCCAAATCTCACCAAATGTCCAGCCATTTCCGTTTAGTGCAGATCCAATAATTTTATTTTGACCATAAAATAGAAGCCCACGAGAAGCTAAAAACTTAAAATTGTTTCTACACGTAGTAATACATTTCGCCAATAAGTTTTTCTTCATTATATTGTTGTTGACTATTTGGGTATCCAATCGTTGTAAAAGTTTTCCTCTACATACATATTGTCCCAAACTTTTATGATGATCCGGAGAATTGTCATGATCAGTTATGTAGTTAGAATTTTTCCAGTCATTAAATCCACTTGTGGCAAATACGGATTTCAAAATTTATTGTTTAAATCAGGGACTTCCAAGCTTTTTCAGTTCACAGCGCATTTGGTTTTAGTGTTTTGGCTCAGTCTAGTTTAAATATGTAGGGTATATATGTAAAGTCCGATTTAAAGTTGAAAAGGCCACCAGCGTCATCTCATCAGCATGCGTTGTTCTCTCTCACTTTAAAACTATTCCCGTTCTCTCGCTCTGTTCCAAATTTAACAACGTATGGGTGGAGCGTAGAGAGAGAAAGTCTTAATCGCGGACTCTTTTGGTATGACATTCCTGGCCTTTTCTTCTTTAAATCGGACTCTACTGATGCTAGATTAATAGTGCATGCGAAGACACGATTTTAGCGCGCTTCCCCGGTCCTCGCGCCTAGGCTGCAGCCTAATTAGCCTAAGGCTTAATCAGGCCCTGTCTCTTCCCGAAGAGCCAAATCTCTTCGTGGTATCAATAGTTATTTTTGAGGTTTTGATTCGGTTTATTAAACTTTTTAGGGATATTCTATCATTATTAGTTATAATATTTCTTTTTGAGGGCGTGTTTTGGGTTCAAGGGGTAGAGTTCTGGGTTTCTTTTGGTTTTATTTTAAGGGAATTTTTGTTTGATACTACGGGAATCCCACAGGAGCAGCCTTGATAACCGGGTAGGTCGGCTGAGTGGGATTTCCAGGGGTAATATCTGTTTAGTGGGGTTGCTGCAGGCAACATAAAGAGGGGAAAAGAGCCCCGTAGTTTGGTGTCTGACTTAAGAGCTCGCTCTTTGGGAGAAATTGAATTCAACCTGGAAATTATTTTTTTTTCTTTCTTTTAGTTTTCTATTGTTTATTTACGATAAGGCGTGTGGATTTTGGCATGGAGGTTATTTTTATTTATTTAATTTTTATTTTTTTCTCTTTTTCTTTATATAAAGTTAAGTTGGTTTTCTTTTATATTGCTAGTAATGGATACTTAGAGCCTTAGGGAAATTTGCAAAGAGTTGTGCAGTTTAATAGAATGAGACACGCTAAATCAAAAGCCAGAGTGTTTCTCTAACCAAATTCCCGATAACACAAATGATAGTAACGGTAATAAAAATCATCAGCCAGAAGAAATGAGTATATCTGGCGCTCAGCAACCTCTGTGCTCGGTGGACTGCTTCCCAGGGAGCCCTCTGGCCGTTCCAGAGGTTAAACCTCTTAGTTCGGCACGGCCCTTTCTTTGATAGCCCTCGTGGCCGAGCAAGAGGGTAAGCGCATACCTACCCGCTCTGCCATGCTAGGCGCAGGGGCGAGCACAATGCCGCAACAGGCAGGCCAAGCGGATTTCTGCCTTGCTACCCTAGCGTGACAGTGCGGGTAACGCGTTATATTTAACCGCGGAAGGCGCAATGGCGGCATTGCGACAAATCCTTTTGAATTCACTAACTACCACTTTTACACCTACCCCGCGGGCACAAAGGAAGCCGGCAGCCGGCCATCCCCGTGGTCGCTTGCTGGGCGTTCTTGGAGCCCTCCCCTATTATATCCAGCCCATTGCAGCCCACTTCGACCGTGGCCCGGGCTGCGAAGCTCCAGAAACCTCTGAACCATTGGAACACCACACTACTAAGTCTGAGGGGCGGTGCCAGGCCTCTATGACCTCGGCCACCCTCCAGACTAGTGCCAAGCGAAAGGCTGGAGAAACCCCTGTTAAACGAGACCCGAGCCATCAAAATCTAAGCAGGGCTCCGGCGAAAAATCCTGAGGGAAACCCAGCGCAAAACGTGGGTGCCACTTTTAACCCAGATAACCGAAAAATTATTACCCACCGGGAAGGCCTGAGAAGGGTAGTGGAAGTGCCGGGGAGTCACTAGAGAGTCCTTGGAGGGCTAGCACCCCATACTGTAGTAGTAACTTAGAAGTCCCTTTTACAATCCGTAACGACTACAAAAACCATAGAACAACGGCGAATTGAGCGTAATAATCGCAACCGTGTGCTTTTCCGCGGACAGGCGGTAACCATTTCTAAATTTAATATAAACATTAATGAATGAGCTAGCCTTCGCGAACGGGCACGTAGCGGCCAACTGCCTGGCCTGTATCTAGTGAAAAAGAGAACTAGAACCCCAGAGACAGTTTTCCAACCAATTAAAGAGTCTCCTAGAAGTGAAGTTAAGCCGCCTTCGCTTTACTATGCAGATTTATTATAAATGTTTTAAACGAATAAAATTTATATGGCTGCAAGCTAGATATAAAATTAATCAGATTTATTTATTATCAGACTAAAGTTGTTGTCATGATTTAAAAAAAAAATGTTTAAGGTGTTAATTTCTGCCGTTTGTCAAATTTCAGTAACTTAGTTTTACAAAGTGTGCAAACGTATATTTTCTTACGATTTTAAAAGTTTTTTTTCTTGCGTTGAGTATGATTGTATATCTAGGAGCATAAAAAGTATTTTCTTTAATTTTTAGGAATATATCTGAGTAACCCTTTATTTAAAATTCGAATGCTTACCTCAGGTAGGTGACGTAAAGCAGCATTTAAATTAAGCGATTTATTTAAAAGCAAAAGCAGTATTACTTAAATTCAATGGGCGCTGAGTCTCTTGACCCTTGCCATAGAAAGTAAATGTTCCTTGGGTACAAGGGCTTTTCAGTGAAACAAAAATGAAAAACCGATGCTACAAAAATAATGAAATATTCCTGCTCATTTTACTGAAGAGCCCTTATCCCAAAAATACACTTTTTTTACTTGAATTATAAAACAAGGCTTAAGAATTTCCGTATCTATATTTAAATCAAAGGTTCTTAAAACAAGCTACTATTAAAATCTTATGGGAAAGAACGTTTAAATTGTAATACATGCGGTGTTTTATTATTTGGTAGATCTATTACAAATAAGTTAAAAATAATCTTTTAGCTTTTTTTTTTGGTTTCCTTAATAACGACAGTTACTTTTTTATTTAATACTTTTTATATCTTCTGTTTAACATCTATTATGATTTATTATCCCTTTACATATTATCTTTCAAATTCATTTTTATTTAAAGAAATAAATAATAAAACGGGCTTAACATAAGGGTAATTTAGAAAATTTTAAAAATCCTCTTATGCTCGTACGTCATATGCCAATGCGTTAATTGCCTGGTGCCTAATGTAGAGTCAATACTAACGTGGCCAGAAACAGCAACTTTAATACTATTTTCTTACTATTTAATTGTCAGAAAAAGCAAATTTTAGCGAAACAGAATCGGTGGCATGGGTTTATGCACATATTTTAGCTGATATGTTTATTTAAATTTAGTTTTTTAAATGACCATGCCACAATATTTTTCACCTACCATTTTTATAAGTTTAATTATTAATACTTTTAAGGCAGTAACATAAAATTTTTTAAGGAAAAGCCAAAATACTTAAGAGCCTCCCGTATCTAGGTATGGCCGCGCCCTTGGCGGAGCTTAACATTTGCGCCCCCTCCACACACCGGAGGATTTGGGGATTTAAAGAAAACGGGGTAACCGGAGGTTTTTCCCAGGAAATTGTACAAAATTAAAGTGCAAAGTTGTAGATTTAAAGTTTTTTGATCCGAGGATTTCGTCTCTTTAAAATACCAATTTTATGGTGGAATTTGTGTCAAATTCTATATTTTTTTTATATGGAAATGTTAGCCTACTATTTGAAATAGACACGATAAAAACAACTGTTTGTATCTGGCTCAAAAAAGTGGAATATAAATTAACCATACATCCTTATTTGAGGATGAATAAACTTAGAATAAATTTTCTTAACAATAAAATAATAGTTACAAAAATACTGTGCTTAGCAGGCCTACTAAAACATAACATTAATACTATAATAAATTAAATAATATGCAACAAAATATTTAATTAAAAACTTGTATAACATGTATTTACATAAACTATTTAAAATATTTGCTATGAAACATGTAGAAAAGATTTTAAAATATTCAGGGTGTCTTAAATTCGACTGTCACCATTGGGATCTCGAAGAAGTTTAAGTTGGGGCAAAGTTGCGTATCAATAAAAAAACCCATGGCCGTATTTAAAAAAAAGTAATAATGTTGTGGATGGTTTCACGAAAACGAAACGTCGTAAAAAAGTTTTGACTTCACCAATACACAAAG
>JAHBCN010003010.1:0-81544 GCA_019359885.1 Listronotus oregonensis | reverse complement strand
GTTTTTGTAATATACAAATAATCTACGATGTGGTGTGTTTACTGGACGTAATGACAAATATTTTTTGTATAAAGAAATATTCTTTTCATATTCGTTTTAGAATTGGGAATTTTAATTACTAACATATTTATCCTATCTTCTGTATCATCTAAACTCATTTCACAAAACTCTTTACGACGACAAGCACCTGCTAAACCAATGATCAATGTAACCTAAAATATGCATAAAAATTAATGAAAAGGAAGAAGGGAAATTACATTTAATATATTGCATTTGTTACTAGGTAAATATTATCTCCAGCTTCTGATAATAATTTATCTATTTCTTGTTTATTCAATACTCTTGATTTTTTTGGTTTGTAGTCAACGTATTTTCTTTTAAGAAAAGCAATAACTTTGGGATAGCAGCTTATATTTATATTATTTTTAATGGTAATTGTGGACTTAAGCATCGAGTAATTGCTCCAGAGGCTAGATAGTTTTAAAATTTTAGATTTTTCCATTAAGTATGCAAGAATGACTTCTTCATTTATAGTATGCACTTTTTTAGCACTGCTTCATTTTTTAAATTGTAGACCAATTCGTACCTCTCTCTTGACTTTAGCGGTAATATTTTATAAGTAGCCGTTTTAGCAGCTTCACTAATCTCATGTGGAATCAATTCGGCTTCACTTTAATTATTGATTGTTTATTAAGAATACAAGTGTATATTGTTGCCAAGGCCGCCTACGTAAATACCCAAAACTGTTCCGAAAGTAAAAAAATCGTTCCAAAAGTGAAAAAATCATTGCGAAAATAGTTGCTTTGATTTATTAAATCATACCGAAAGTTTTGTTTTCGGAATCTGCACAAACGTTTCTTCACCTGTATTTTAACAATACTGACACCTTCATATTATCCGAATATTCACACTTTAATTTACTTATCAAAAAAAAAAAAATAATAATAATAATAAAACAGTATGAAATAAAACGTTACGACCGTGAAATGTCATTAAAGTACTTGTCTAGAAGACTTGTACCATTCTTGGCCTTGTAACGTAAATTACTATTTCCGTCACAGAAAAAAATCATTTATAACCCAATCATTAAAATATCTGTCAAGTTGGTTGCCTACCACCGAAATTCACTCCCAAAAAAATATAATTTTCATCAATTTAATAGCAAAACGACCGCCGAAAAAATATTGTTACTAACTAGGGCATTAGCTGGGGATTAATGATTTCCACCCTTAACGCGCTTGATATGCTCGCGCTTTTAATAAACTCGATCATAAATTGCTCTTATTAACATACATATTTGTTAAATAGCTATTAATATATAAAATTAGCTAATCATAATAATAATAAATATTCTTTTAGGTTTATAATAAGTTGTATTATTGAAGCGCTTCTTTATCTACATGCAAGAGGCATAGCGTTTAGGGATTTAAAACCAGAAAATGTTCTAATTGATAAAAAAGGATACTTTAAATTAGCTGACTTTGGATTTGCTAAGAAACTAGACCCAGGTTCTAAAACTTATACGTTTGTGGGAACACCTGAATATACCGCTCCAGAAGTTATTAAAGGTAAACAGAAAAATAAAGACTCTAAATAATTTTTTAACTATATTAAAGTAGAAGTTTTATAATATTTTATAAGAAAGGAAATAAATTTGACTGAGTTGTGAACTACAGTGAATTTTTATCTGCTTCAATATTACTTTACAGAGCCAGAATTAGGACTGTTTTCGTCTGGGAACCCTACATTTTACTATTTAAAGGAACTAGAAAAATTTAATCTACTTTACAAATATCTTTTTAATAATAATAAATATATATATATATATATATATATATATATATATATATATATATATATATATATATATATATATATATATATATATATATATATATATATAATATATATATACTTAAGTGGTTATAAAAGGACATTTGGCTATTAAGTTAAAACACCATAAATAAGTTGAGGTGTATGCGCGTTCTCAGCAGCGCGCAGTAGCTTATGCATACTTTAACGTGTTTTTCTCAAAATTATTTTTGTTTACACTTAGTTACCTAAGAACGGGTGGTAAGGGTCCATTTGTTTATTAGACTAGCTCACAAATCACAAATCACTAAGGGCGTTTGCACATTATGCGACAACGTCGCGATTTATCGCCTGCGATATGCCGCCCCGAAATCGTGGGTTCTTTTCACACAGCGCGATTATTTATCGGATCAATGATTTTATCGCTGTCCAGTGTTGATATTCATTTCTAAATAGTAGCGAAGGAGTGTTAAAAGAAAAAACATGAATTACAGACGCGTAATAATTTTACATTTTTTAATGAAAGGGAGAAGACAAAGGCGGGCGGCAATAAAAAATAGAAAATACTGGGTGCATCCACTAATACAAGTGCGTTATCTCGAATGTGCTTTTTATACTTTGTTTGATAAATTAAGAAATGACGAAATAAATTTCTTTAATTACTTTCGTATGAGTACAACAACTTTCGATTACTTACTCAATCGGTTGGATGAGACTATACGCCGCACATGCGTTATTGTATACCTGCAAAAGAAAAGTTGGCAGTAACAATAAGGTGAGAAAACCGATATTTATTTAAATAAAGAACTTTAATAAAAAAAGGTAGGAAACGTACAAAAAAAAATGCATAAAAAGAAGTAACTAATTTTTAAGGTATGAAGAGAAAACTTGATGATGGCTAATATCTATACTCTGGTAATGAATAGCAATTTGCAGGTCTTGTAGATGATGTAAAAAAAGGCAGTGGTTGTTGAAGTTGCTGTCCATTGGTTTTTATTTTCTGTATAAGTTGCAGTGTTTCGTTTCGAAATTGTAATTTCTCATACTGACTAAATTCTCTGACCGAAGGCAGTATATAGGCAAAAAACGATTTGTCTTCATCTGAAGTGGATTTAGGTTGTTCTTTTGTCATCTCTAAGGCTTGCATTAGGGCTTTATCGACCTCATCTATTTTACGCTTTTGACACGGTTTTGGTTTATATTCTTTGCGCTTTGCTTGCTGTAAAATTTAAGAGTTTTCAATTCCCTGTGGTATATCATTATTTTCTATTTCGTTCCCTAGTTGTGGTGAATCATCATTGTAACTTGCTACTGTTTCATCTTTTTCTAAAATAACCATCAGGAAAAGCAGATTTTCTTGATATCAATACTTTTTCTTTGCCGAGTCCCCAGTGCTTTTCTTCAGAGACCTGTTAAAAGCGTCTCTTATATTCCTTTATTTATCTGAAATGGCAGCTTCTGAAATTAAAAACAACCTATTTTGAGTTACTGATAATTGCTTTTTTTAGGTTTCTAGCCAGTGGAAATAATTTTACTGATTTATCGTACTTATAACGTCTCGGAATTACAACTATCCGACTCATTGGCAAAGAAGTTTGCCATTATATATGACATATTTTCAATGAAGGATAATATATACCGAGACCATCAACAACAGAAGTGGCTAGACATGGCTAGTGAATTCGAAAGAAAGGCACATTTTCCTCACAGTATTGGAGCCGTTGACGGCAAACACGTACGTGTTCAAAATTTTGCAAAAAGTGGATCTATGTATTTAAATTACAAACACTACTTCCCAATTATACTTTTGGCCATTGTCGACGTAGATTATCCTTTTTTTTATGTCGACATTTTGTTTTGTTTTTGTACAATGTTCTTAAAGTAGTTTAGTGGTAAACTAATTTGAAGTTTTCTGTTTTGTAATTTTCTCTTTAATTATGCCGAAATGCAAGTGTTCATTTAATGTCAACCGACAAGCAAAATAAACACTTATTAAGCAAATGAATACTTCTTTAAATGTAAGATGCGAACCTTGTCGCACATAGTTAAGTGTTTCCCATAGCGGTGCTGGTGTTATTAAACAGCATTTGAAGTCTGAAAAACATACATGAACATGAACGCAGAAGGCCGATCGTGCCGCCGCTTCCAGTTCTTCAATGATGAACTTTTTTACGCGCTGCCAACTTCAATAAGTCCAATAATTGTGTTACAATTTTAAACGATCCTTGAAACCACGGTAACAAATCCTTTTGTAGTGCGCTTTTTTCAACCTTACGAAGGTGTGCAAGTGAAAATTTTAGACCTCCAAGATCAACCAGGTGAAACGTCTGATATCATTGTCGACTATTTATATTAATTACTGAAAGATAATAATTTCATATAAAAAGTCGCTGCATTTTGTGGCGACCATGCCAATGTCAATTTTGGGAGTGTAGCTAGGCGAGGAACTAAATATTATTAATTCAAAAGCTTCCCCAGAAACTGGTTGGGTGGAAGTATACAAACACTTTCGCACCAACAATCTTTAACATGAAATTTTTTGTGTTTTAATTGAATATATTTTATGTCTACCTGGAAAAAGCGGATGAGCTAGCGAGACAGGGATCATCCTCACCATACTTTGGGCCAGAACCTGTCCTTGGAGTGACCAAAACCACAGCACGAGGGCAAACCAGGGAATGGATTCGAAACAAACACCGAAGAATACTGGGGAAACCTTAGTAGACATGGAAAGAGCTTCATGAGAGGCCCATCCAAAAGAACGAGGGAAGAACTACCAAGACAAAGTAGGAAAAGACTTCGCATAACAGGGCATGATATCCTAAGAGGACACCTACACAAGATAGGCTCATATAATGGGGACCCAAGTTGCAGAATGTGCGACGAGGGGGAAGAAACAGCCTACCATATCCTGTGCAAATGTAAAGCATTGAATCACAAAAGACAGGCATTATTTGGGCAACCGATAATGAGCCCACAGGAATTTATCAACCAACCAGTCTACCTGGTACAAATACTCCAATAAAAAGAATCTTTTCTGTAATGAATAAATTGTAGACGTCTGAAAAAAAAATCATTTACAGGTTTCCGTTTTAAAGGCAATGTTGATTACTGAGGTTAATAAAAAAAAACCTGCCAAGAATTTTATGCTTATTTAAAATCATCACCAAGTTTCTAAAAGAAAATTTGTTCCTCTAAAAATATAAATATAACTAAAAAAAAATGTGTTCCGCATAATTTAAAAGTTGCTGTCACACAAACCTTGCTTTAATAAAGCTGGTAATTGATTTCTACTTTTCATAATGTGTTATAATAAAAATAATTATGTTTAATGTGAACACAATTTTTTTTAGGGTTTTTTAATTATATAATTGCCAACCCACACTGAAAAATACACATTTTATCCATTTTGGAATTAGGCCACGACTTTTTCAGGCTTACCTTGCCTAGTCTATATAAACGTCCCGTTTTGAGTTTAAAAAATATGGTCAGTTTACTCATACTAATGTTTTTTTAGGAAATAAGGGCCATGACAGAGCAGTCGACTATTGGGCTCTTGGTGTTCTAATCTTTGAGTTATTAGTAGGAAAGACTCCATTTTATACTGGAGACCCAACTTATAATAAAACTCTTGGAAAAGTTCTTAAAGGCATGGATTATGTTACCTTTCCCAATGATTTTAACAATGATGCTAGAAAATTAGTCTTACGATTGTGTAAGTCCAATCCATGGGATAGACTAGGCATGTTAAAGGATGGATTTAATAAACTACGAAAGGACAAGTGGTTTGCAGGTACTAATAATTTTAATTAAGATTTATGTGCATATGTGAAGAAAATAATTATATTCGGGGTAATTTAAATTTAACTCCTAATGGGGTCGTTAGTTTTTTATTAGGTGTTCTACGGCATTTTTTAAAAAACTTAATAGTTCTAAAAACGACTATTATTACGTGAAACTGCTTTAAAAAAGAATTTTAAAAAATTACAAAGTTATGAGTAAAGACTGGCGGTATTTATAAAAAAAAAGAACTTACAATTATATCAAAATTTTACATATTATCTGGTTAAGTTAGCCCAAAAAATAGGGGTAAACTTGCGTATATTCCCAAGAATCTAAAAACTTACATGAACGCTAAGGATACCATCCCAACCGCTGTGTTCGCACGTCGTTGTCGTGGTTGGGCCCAGTAGGATCTTTTGGAACATGCGCTAGAGTTGCTGGTTATAGGCAACTCTTGTTGCCACCGTACGGAACGGGATCCGAAGCTAAGACGAACACAAGGCTTAACTCAAGGTGTTAGCATACCGTGGTGATGAGTAAAAGACATCCTGTGCCTTAAACAGATGTCTCCAACTGTACCTCTGAGATACAGGGCGACCTCTCAGAGTATCTAAAGTGACAAAAGTGCGCTGACCGTAACGAATAAATCCGTTTGGAGAGGTGCCACCCAAGGTCACAAGCAGACAAAGGTGCGCCAACCGAAACGGGTGAATCCGTTTCGAAAGGTGCCTCCAAAGTCACAGGCGCCTGTTTCACGGGGAAGGGCTAATCCATCACGAACAAACAGGTGCTTACGAAGGGATCCCCAAATACAAACAGAAGGCGGACAGAACCGCTTTTGTAAGGGAAAAGGGTTTCCTGGCTTTAAACAGTAAACAGATAGAACCGTTTTCATAGGGGAAGGACGGAGAAACGGCCTCCGAAGGAACATCTGGTAACAAGGACCTGGTAGCTACCCACGTCACTAAACCAAGAGAGGAGGGCATGGCGGATCTAATCGTCTACTCGTCATACTTTCCAAGAAACAGAGACACCAGAACACATATTGTGCTCGTGTCCGGTAGCGATACAAGTAAAAGGAGATGTAAGAACTCTCTTCCAACCTGATATCGGATTGGTTGGAAATCTGATCCTGTTAGGAGAAACATAAAAAGGTGTGAGCCACAATAGACCGAGCGGACACGTTGGAGGGCGTAAAAAGTACACTCACTTTAAACCTAACCTAACCTAACCTACGGATAACATTTTAATAAAATTGTTAAAAGTCCTCATCGATCCCCTGTGTGCAAAAAATTTTGTACAAGGTCAAAGTTCGCGAAAATGGGTTTTTTGGATTTTTTAGCGAAACTGTTAGTTTTATAATAAAAATAATTTAAACAAAAATTGTAGATCATGCAACAGTCTACAAAAATTTTCCTTACACTTTTTCCCCTAATTCACCATTTCTGAGACAAAGCAATTCAAAAATTTACTAAAGTTTTATTTCCTATACTATACATGACTAAGTTGCCTATATACATCATTGGACGCATAATATAAGTAAAACTAGTCTAGTCTATTAGTCTGCGTGACTAATACATTAATATTGAATGATAATTTTGAGAATATGAAGGGAAGAGAAACTCAGTCCTTTATTTAATGTGTGGCCTTAGGCAACATCTGTCTACTGCTCAACTGTCTACGTGAAAGTGCCCGTCTACCTGTTCTTTTTTCTAAGGTCAAAAAAAAAATTACCACTAAACATATTTTGGTCAAGCAACCTGACAATGACGCTGATGTACTGATAGAATTAATCGATTTAATCCAACTGTTGTAAATGTTGTTGTTGGTGAAGATGTTGATCGGTTGGTATACACTTATAATTTTTTAAAACCAGGCAAGGCTCAACAACTATTGCAAAGATTTTTAAATTTGAGTTTATGGGCTTATCCTTAATGTAAAAATCACATTTTATTTGCATTGGTTATATCACAGCCAGTCATAACATTACATGCTATGACTGGCTGTGATACAACTTCTGCAATGTTTTGGAGGGGTAAAACAACAGCTTTTAAATTATTTGAGAAACAAGACTTAGTAACATCTGCTAAAGTTTTTGAAGATATAACCTTTACTCTAGAAACTATAATGATCACAAAATTCGTTTTTTTTTTATAGTATAAGGAGCACCAAAAAAGTTACTTGCATAGATAAGTTACGTTACTTATATTTTGCAAAACTTACTCGAAATGAAAAACGTGTGCAATTAGCTTGTCTTGCTCCAACCTCGCCTTTTGCTCAACAATATTTTTATCGCGTATATTATTAGGTTTAAGTGTGGCTTGGTTATCAACTGAACCCAGAATATGGGGTTGGAAGCTAATTGGAACAAATCCACACACTACTTCCACCTGCACCCGCAGATAAGCTCCCTAATACTAATTTTTGCAACTGCAAAAAGGGATGTAATTCGAAATGCGGCTGCAAAAAACTTGGTTTATTTTGTTCATCAGCATGCACCAGTTGTCAAGGCCATTCGTGTTTAAATGTTGAATCTCCAAAAGAAGAATATCCTTACATCAACGACGAAACAACTGATGTATCGCTGTTTGAACAAATTACATCAACTCAGGGAGAAGAATAAAAAAAAATAAAAGGAAAATTATTGTAGACAATTGCATGTTCTACAATTATTGTTTGAACTATTTTTATTATAAAACTAACCGTTTCGCTAAAAAATCTAAAAAAATCAGTATATCTCAGAAAGTTTCGGAACAAAACAAAATATAAAAAATATAAAAAACGCATTTTTTCTATTTTAATCGCTTCTAACTTTATAAGTGTATTCGTCATAGAAAAAAATTGTAAAGAGAGAGAAGTTTCATAACAAAATGGTTTTTGGGGACCCCAAGATTTTTCTAAGGTTCTCCATATTTGACTAGAAAAAGATTGATGCTATGACGAAACATCGTGCCAAATTTCGTTGAAATCCGTTTGATAGTTTTTGCATAATACGAATATTTTACCATTTTATTTTTTAAAAAAGACTGCTGTTAAATGTTTTTTTTATTAATGGAAATCATTTGGGCGCCATGAGCAAGTTATGAACCGAGCTGGGAGAAATTATTTTTTAAATAATTTTTTTTTGCCCTAAAATTATTTAGTATAAATAAAAGTATAAATAATTTTATACAGGGATTTTGAAAAATAGACGGAGATATTACAATATTGCTTGTTAAAAAATATGAGAAAAAGTTTTTATAAACATGGGTCCGGAAATGCACAGTTTTTAAGATACAGGGTGATTACTTTTTAAAAAAATATTAATTTTTAATAATATTTTTAAAAATATTTACTCGATTCTTTTGAAATTTGGCAATATTATTTGTTGTATTAAGAGGCTAATTTAGTCCTAATAGATTAAAATTATAAGGTCCAGTGGCGTCCCGGGGGGCATCTTAGAGAATAAAATTGGCAAAAAATGTACGCCACTGCCCTTTTTGCTTTAATATTTGTTGTTTGATTAGGCGTCTAAAAATAAAACTTCTTCACCTCTTTTATTTTTTTCGTATCTTACTTCGTTTTCGAGAAAAAAAAACGGTTTTATTGCATGCCACTGGACACAATTGGTTTATTAATTTTTGCTAAAAAATTCACAGGTGCCCTGGAAAAAAATCATTTCTGAATGAAGGTTTGACACTGACAAGCGTCAGTTCTTCTAGAAAATAATTATTCACCTAATTTTCTTGGCAAAATTTCTCCAAAAAGTTTTTATCTCGGTTTTTGTGATGGAAAATTTCACTTTTGAGGAAATGACAGACATGCATGTAATGTATCCACGTGCTTACAGTAACTGTTATGCAGGGAGGCGTCTGTATGCAGAAGCATTTCACCCTGTATAAACTATGTGCAAATGCTATTTATAATTCGCCGTAAACGCTTGTTAATTTTATCCTTGCGTGTATCTTGATTGGTTCAACCGAATGACAATTTATATATTAAAGATATATTAAAAGATGCGTCTTTAAGAGTATTTTTTAACCATTTCAGTAAAATTATTTATTGAAAATTCGCGGAGATAGTTAATTTGTTTTTAAGCAAAATAAAAAAATCATAACTTTAAACAATTGGGTATATTTACGTTTTTTGAAACACCTATAAAATGATAGTATACAGGGTGCCACAGATTCGAGTGCATGCATGGGGATCTCGGAAACCGTAAGAGATAGGAAGTCGGTTAAATTATGGCAAAGTTGCGCATTTAGGTGGCTAACAACATGCCTATTAGAAAGTTGTAAAATTCCGAGTACTTCCGGAGATATCCGGAAAAAACCGAAATTTGCTGATTTCGTTTTTATTTTTTCCTGACGTTATTTAAAGAGATATGGAAAAACAAAAGACACTTTCTTATGGCCACTTTTTAAGCTCAACAAAAAAGCGTTGAGCGATTTTCCGTACGACGTTTCGTTTTCTTTAAACCATCATCAACTTTCTTTTTTTAAATACGGACCTGGGTTTTTTATTTAATTTTTTTGAACCCCTTATTATCCCAATTACAAAAATGTATAACACTTAATATTTATTTACAAATATGGAACGCCCCTATAAGAAATGATGTACGTTCTTTGTCTAACTCATTGTCTCTTATGGAAAATATGTTTATTTAACAGAAAAATATTAAAATGTTATAATCATTGTAATTGGGATTATAACTGCTTTTAAAAAATGCAATAAACCATTAGGTGCCGTATTTAACAAAATAAAGTTGATGATGGTTTCAAAACGAAATGTCGTACGGAAAATCTCTCAATGTTGTTTTGAAAAAGCTTAAAAAGTGGCCAAAAATTTTTTTGTTTCTTCATATCTCTTTAAATCGTCAGAAAAAATAAAAACGAAATCAAAAATTTGGTTTTTTTTCAGATACTCCGAATTTCCTTTTTGAAAATATATGGGTTGTAAACCTAAATGCCAACATTTAACCGACTTTTGTATAAACTTTTCGGTTTCGAAATCCCCCATGATTCAATGTAATTTTTAAATATTTTAGTGTATATGCATAGAAATCGTATTTAGTAACCTAAAAAAAGAAAAAACATATTTCAAGCAAAAACTGCCTTTTAAAATTCAAAAACCCAAAAAAATTTGGGCCAAAACAAGCTTTCCTTGGTACTGCTTTGTCTGACGTCACAGCGCATATAAACAGTAAAGCGTTATTCGTGTTTCTAATACATTGTCACGTTTTAAGCGGGTTTAATTTTTTTTGGGGCATTATTATTTACGTGGCTACAGTCGCAAAAAATTAAGTTGCTGTTAATATCATGAAACATTCACAGCTGTTTGAATGGGGTAAATACGTACGAATCACAAAATAAATGTTGTTTTGTGTCACTTTCCACTAACATCTGGAAAAAACAAAATTTTTGTATGTGTGCCTCGGAGGGATTATAAGCGTAAGAAATGATGGTTTACAGCAGCAGGTTGTCATATGCCAAAATCAAAAAGAGATTTTTTGTTGTGAAGGACCACTTAAATGTAAGTTAGGAATAAGGTTTTAATCAACAAATGCTGATGACACCCAGATTTATAAATCATTTAAACCTGATGAAATAGATTGTTCTATTAATGAAATTGATACCGACCTGAGTGCTATTTTGGAGGCCTTACAGTCTCATTGTCTTAGCATCAATCCAAGCAAGTCCCGTGCGTACTTCTGTTTGGTAGATCTCATTTGAGGAACCTTTATTTTAATCAAATTAATATTAAAATAAATAATGAAAGGCTGGAACTGGTAAGGTCTGCAAGGAATTTGGGACTATTAATTGGCGTCGATCTTAGGTTTTCGGAGCATGTAAATACCTGTATTAGAAGAGCATTCGCATCTGAAGTTAATTTACAGTCAGAAGAGTATTCTTAACGAGGATCTTAGAAAAATGCTTTGTGACTCCATTGTGTTGTCACATTTTAATATTGCAGACGTGATTTATGGTCCCTGTCTCTTGGGTGTGGTTGAAGATAAACGAAAGACGAGTGTTACATTCACTCGTTCTTTTTATTTAAATTATTAACAACAAATGTTTCAAATACTTGTATAAAAAAATAAAGTTTCGCACTGATGCTCACAATTGGGATGTTTGACATAAATTTAATATTAATACACCTGCACACTTTACCACCAATTTTGAAAGGTCATTTAGCTTTAATATAGCCAAATATTATAATAAAGTCCCTGTAAACCTTAAGTTTTGCACTTGTGTAAAATTTAGAACGGCTATTAGGAGGACTATTCAACACTTTTTATAATTTGTACCATCTCAGGCACTCCACAGGATTCATTAAAGTGTGTTTATTTTGGTTTTCCACGTTTGAGTAATGGGGATATGATATTAACTTTAAAATATATGTTTTTTTTTTAAATTAATTAACACAGAATTACTTTGTATGTATGTTTTGTTCAAAATCTGTTTATTTTGTAAAATATAGCTCTAACTTAAAATCTTTTGAGGTAATCTTGGTTATTAATAATGTTTATTATGGTATTAGTCAGTTTTTTTTAATTATTACGTTAGTTCTTTTTATATTCAATTGGTAGGGAAATTAAATTATATTTTTATGTAAAGTGAGGAAGTTCGCTTCAACTTCGCCTTTTGTAAATATTTTCTTTATTTGCAATAAAGTCAGTTTATTATTATTTAGAAAGATCCGACATGACGTATCCCATGGCTCCGACCCCATAGGGCATCATGCGGAAGGCCATCCGTATCGAAGACCACTCCTCGCGTCCGCTCGGTCAGTGATCTTCGGCCAAATTCATTTGCCTCAGTAAACGAAGGGACCCAAGGACAACAGATTTCTGCATTTTCATCACCAGTTGTTCGGGTGAATGTTGACATGCGGGAATACACTTCAGCTCCCCAACACATTTTCCTTCATGCCCCCAAAACGCCGACAATCAGGACAACCAATCGCACGTTATACTCCGGATAGAGCCTCCGAAGTTCGCCAAGAAGATCCTGATATTTGGCTCGTTTCTCCCGTTCCTTTATATCGATGTTAGTTTCCGCTGGGGCGGAGAACTCAATCACATACATGGAGTTATTCCTTTTATCAAGGAGAACGATATCAGGTTTATTGGCGCGAATTTGATGCGTAGTTGGGAATGCATAATTCCAATATATGCGACAGTTGTCATTTTCCACTACTGCCTCGATATCGCGGGGAGCAAATGGCAAAATTGCTGTTTCGTCAATGCCGTAATAATGTCTGAGGTGATAATAAAGTACCCGAAGCGCATCGTTATGTCGGTGGATGTAACCACTTACAGCATGCACTGGACAGGCTGACAATAAGTGCATTAGTGTTTCGGGTTGCTGTCGACAAGCTCGACAAGCAGTATCAGGAATGTTAGAAAACTGGCTTCGGTATACCAACGTGTTTATCACCCTATCCTGGCATGCTAGTAGGAAACCCTCGGTCTCAGACTTGAGGTCAGCAGATTTCAAAACCCAAACGTGAGCTTTCGAGATAGATTGAGTCTTTCTATGTTTCGGTAAAATACTCCGTGTTGCGGCCTATTAATGTGATCTTCTAAAAGCATCTGCTGTTCTGCTCTTTTAACTGCAGTTCTTACGGCTTTAGACTCAAGCCTTACAAGTGACTGGTCGTCGTTTGGATCTATTGCAAATCTGAGACCGAATTTTTCCGCTGCTCGCTCCGCTGCCTTAAATAGAAACGCTCCAACATTAGCTGTTTCGTGTGCTCTTACTAGTTGCATCAGCGGATCAGTACTATTGGCAACTTGACAAGCAAGACTCAAAACCAGTCGATCGTGCATACACTCTAAGCTTAAAAGGCCACGACCTCCCTGGTGGCGTGGGAGGTAAATACGGGATGTTGATGAGCGCGGGTGGATGCTACGGTGAAGATGCATCATTTTTCGTGTGCTGACGTCCAGCTCGCGCAGTTCCTCTCGCGTCCACTTAACCACTCCAAAAGAGTAAAGCAATACAGGCACTGCTAGCATGTTGGTAGCAAGGACCTTATTTTTTCCGGATAGTTCGGATTCCCAAATTCTCCGTAAACGTCGCCTGTAATTGCCTCTAAGCTCGGTCTTCACAGCTCTAACATCTTGAGTCCGGTTTTGGTCGATTCCTAAATATCGATAATTCTCGTTGTTTTGTAGAGGGCGAAGTAGCGCGCTATCGGCAAGCTGGTCAGCTTCTAAATCGTTTCCGAACCGGCCTTTATTTAGCTTAAGTTTTGCACACTTGTCGAGGCCGAACTTTCCATTCCAACATCTCTGGTATATTCGTGAACCACTTGAAGAGACTGTTGTAGGTCTCGCTCGCTAGTTGCGTACAGTTTAAGGTCATCCATATAAAACAGATGGGTTACCTTATGCTCAGGTCTTCCAGGTGGTCCACAACAATATCCGCGCGTCTTCCGAAGTGACACGGACACGGGAAGCAGCGAAATACAAAATAGCAAAGGACTGAGTGAGTCACCCTGAAATACGCCCCTTTTAAACGTTATGTGCTCCAGATGTTATAGAGAACCTTGATTTCCAAAGTGACATCAGTCGCTCAATGCATCGAATTAGGTTAAGAGGAACCTTAAGATCTTTAAGCAAATGCAACAGTAATTCGTGAGATGTTGTGTCAAATGCTTTTTTGTAGTCAATCCATGCCATATTCAGGTTGCGTTTGTATTGGATTGCGTCGTCATCTATCGATTAGGAGATTTTCTTTGCAACCATTGATTCCTCTTTTCCCTCCTCGCTGCTCCCCTACATCAGAGAGTATGGGATCAACTGCACTCAATGTTCTAGAATATAAAATTCTGGTGAAAGCCTTGTAGCAAGTATTGAGGCAAGTGATCGGTCTATAGTTTTTGGGTAGTTTTAAATCCCCCTTTTTTGGTATCAATATGGTTCGGCCTTCAACAAACCACTCAGGAATTGGGGGTGCCCCCGGGGAGCCAAGAATCAAAGATTCGGGCTAAATGTGGATGTGTACTGGGAAATTTCTTCCACCAGTAGTTGTTGATACCATCCGGACCAGGTGTAGAATAGTTTCTTACACCATCTAGGACACTTTTCACCTCCTCCGGCGTGATTGGCGCACTCTCATGCGGGGTCAAGCTGCTTGGTCCACACAATAGCCTCTAAAGTTAGTCAATGCTGGAGTATCTCGTTCTAATGGCTTTGAGACTTCGTAAACATCCTTCCAGAACTGTTCCACGACATTTGCTGATGGCGGATTTTCAATTGTTGGTGTTGAGTCTGCGAGAAAGCTAGAAGGCCTAGTTACGAATTTATTTGTGTCTCTTATCCCTCTAGCCTTTTTCTTTAAGCTGTTGTTTATAACACCCAAGGATCAGCGGTCTAAACGCTGTTTGATGATGAGAAGCACACGTCTGTTAAGTGTATGGTGTTTTTGGCGTAGCTTTAAAGCTATTTTCCTGTTTTTTCCAGTGAAAGGTCTGTTGGATGATATATATTCTAATACACTTTGTATACGTGATGCCTTTTGCCGCGTCAAATCTATTTTCTTGGCTATTTGCTGTATTCGGCGTTCGGTCTTTGAAGAGTTTGGTGAAAGCTGTCTGAGGGTTGTTAGGAATAAGTTGTTTCGCAGCCTCATAAACAGCGTTGTTAAGTGCCAATATATCTGTATGTTCTGAAAATCTGTCTCGAAGTGCATTGTTCGCTTGTGCGATATTTTGAGGCTTTATGTAGGTCTTGATATTGATGTTTACAAGTCTTTCTGTTAATTCATTATCGGCGTTCCCGGGAGCGATCTCGTTTATCATATCCACCGCAGGCTGATCCTGTTCTGGATCCTGGATAGGTTCCAGGTCTTGAGGTGGCTCCTGTTGTTTTGGAGTTCTAACATAACCAGAGCGGTTAAGATAAGCTACATAGTCTCTCAAACGCTGTTCGGAGAGATGACTGAATTCAGGGTGTTTAGCACACCATGCGGCATGCATTCGTCTCATGTAGCCTCTAGCGGTTATTATTATTATTATTATTATTATTATTATTATTATTATTATTATTATTATTATTATTATTATTATTATTATAAATAAGATGTTCCATTAGAAAAATACTGATTTATGTTGTATTCTTTTTTGCTTTAATTCAAATAATTTTTCTAGTCGTTTCTCTGGGCTCTACAGGAAAAAATACAAGAACATAATTTTTAATATTAAAATTGGGGCGGAAAATTAAAATATCACTTGTAGAAAACATAGGTATTACTGTGTGCTTACCTGACATGGGGCCTGAAAAAGATAAGCGTCACCGAAGGCCGTGCTTAAACAAAAAATAAAATCTCGTTTGGGATGTTCGGGAATAGGTTGCATAATTGCTCCATCGACAATAATCAAATGTTTTGGGGCTGCTTCTACACTGCGACCCTCCCTGGAATCGCATGGGTAAAACAACAGAGTTGTTCCTTTGAGACAGACCCAATAACCTTTCCATCCACGCTTTCGAGCTAATTCGATTTGATGCTTTTTTCTTAGGAGCCATTTTTTAACACTTAGAAACCTGAAACAATATTGAAGACTTAAAATAATACCAGAAGGCAGTACAGTATGGGCTATCATTTTCTTAAAAGATAAAATCTACAAATTTATAGCAAAAAGTAAAAATTTAAAAAATATCTTATACTGGTTTATAGACAAAAAGGTATTAAGACGTTAAAAAAGTGTTATGATTGCATTCCAGGAACCATATAAATAATTGAACCTTATATGAAATCAAAAGCCTTTTTTTAACACATTATATTTTTTCTAAACAGCCAAAATATTTAATATTTAATCGCATTTTTTGCTGTGAAGACAATCATATATGATACTTAAAAATTGCTTTATAATATTTGACTCTTATCTCATATTTTAACTAAAATTTTATTTTATGATTTATTGACTTGTAATGTGTATAAAAAAAATAAGCATTAGAAATTGGTATTGGGAAAAAGTAAGTGATAATATGTCAACGAATCTTCTGAATCCATAATAAATGGCATTTTCCTCTCTTCTTTAAAAATAAGCTATAAACATTTGTTTTTAAATTTTAACTAATCTAAAAAACTAAGTTAAACATTTGTTGTTATGAGTATCACTGAAAGTTTTTCAAACACATAAAATTAATAATAATTTTTATACATTTTAATTTAATGGGCATATATTATTTAACCTACTGAAATTAGAAAAAAAAATTGTAATAAACCGCTAAAAAAGATACTTGGGATAAAAAAATTATTCAAAAAGCCAATATCGGTAGCGCAATTTAACAAAAAGTATACGAGAAAATCCAAATATTTAACAATAGGGCATAATATAAGTTAATACATCTTATAAAACACAGTATGTTATACAAAAACACTATTTTGTTGCAATTTCCACTAATTTATTTATTAATCCTGACATGTTTCACCACACAGTGGCTTCATCAGAAGGTATTTAGGTACTAAAAATACTTTTACAATTTTTGGGGTAAATATCTAGGTAGTAAAATTATAATTAGGAATTTTCCCTTCAATATAAAAAGGTTTAACAATGGGGAACTACTAAGATCCACTTGGTCATTAAAGCGTATCAGTATTTTTAGTTTATTAATTTCTAGGGTTTCTAATAAATTTAATTTTGCTTTTGTTTTCAATATGTAAGATTTTAAAGTTTTCATCGAAATTATGATTTTCCTGTAAAAAATGATTAGCGTAATTCGAATTTGTTTTTTAGTTTATAGCTTGATTTATGTTCTTTTAAACGTGTTTTGAAATTTCTTCCTGTTTGGCCAATATAAACTTAAATTGGGTTTTGGGGAACACTAATTAATATGTAACAATCCGAACCTACAAAATTTTCCTCTTTTTTATTTTTAAAATTTTTTTTTAAAAATGTTTTTCCTAACAAAGTTATTTGTTTTATAGTACCTGAAGAAACCCACTAATGTGAATAAACATTTAAAAAGGGTTTAAAATTTTTTAAATAAATTAGTAAAAAAAAATTGTAAAAATAGTGTTTTTGTTTAACAATACTGTGTTAAAATAGAATTTCCGATCAAACAAAAAAGCCAAATCTAGTTAAAAATCTTATAAAACATTTCTATAGGCAAGTTGAAAAGATATGTCTTAACGACTAGTAGGTAAAACATATATCCATGTATATTTTTATTGTTTATTGCCTTAAATTTTTTATATTGACCAACGAAAAACTTTAAACAATATTCTTGTCATATCTTCCTGAACTTTCTTTGATATTTTTGTATGCAGATGGGGTTCTCGCCAGGTGAGATTCTTTGCTCTTAATCGCAGAGTAAAGATTTGTGCACGCAGAGTCAATTTACCCTTTTAACCAGCATATTGGCTTAAAAAAATAATGTCACATAATGTCAAAAGGCATATATTTTTAAAAAAATATTTCTTCAAAATATTGTATAATTTTAAATATAAAATTTGAATCATTGTGATTTAAATTAATAATTTTTAAAAAGTGTTTTTAAGGTAAATCTGTAAATTAAAAAGAACTATTCAACTGTCCTTGTGGCCACATGTAGTGCAATCTGACGAGATCACCAGGTATTTTTTTTAATAAGTAAATCCTTCTTAACAAAATAAAATACACTTTTAGGTGTAAGTGTTAACGAGTTAAAGGAATATAACTGGAACATTTCTGTCCTAATTTCTGTGGTTTTTCCAAATGAGTTAGGGAGAGTAATTTAGGTTAAAACCGCTTTTGTTTGCAATGTTTAGTAAAATAAAATAAACAAGTAAAATTTTCTATTGATTTGCTTTTACTGAATCTTGGAAAACATACGTATGTCTAAATGGTTAATTTTTATTTTTGGGTTTTCTTAATTAGGTTTTAAAGTTATTTTTAGGGCTTTAAATTAAACCTCAAAGTAAGTTTAAGACCTCTCCGGACTAAATATAAATTATGTTTCTCTTTGTTAAAGTAATTTTGTTT
Organism: Listronotus oregonensis; assembly: GCA_019359885.1. Taxonomy (NCBI): domain Eukaryota; kingdom Metazoa; phylum Arthropoda; class Insecta; order Coleoptera; family Curculionidae; genus Listronotus; species Listronotus oregonensis. The sequence goes on along the minus strand of JAHBCN010003010.1, from coordinate 62,998 downwards.
TTGTTTGTCACTAAGGCAGCCTTAGCGATACTTTTTAATAATAAAAAAATAAATTTATTTTTGTTGACAAAAAACACGTTTATAATAAAGCGCTACATATAGAGAAAGTAGGATTTTACTATAGTATACAGGGTGTCCCGAAATCGGACGATGAAAAATTTTAAGGTACGATTCTACATGAAAAGATCTGAAAAAAAGTTCATATTAACATAGGTCCGGAAATGCTTTCAGAGGGAGCTACAGGCCCTTGAAGATGATGTCATAAAAGTGACTTTTGTTTAATTTATTAGGATCTACTTACAATACAAGTCACAACCCACTAAGCAAAGCACATCTTGAGCACGTTTTGTAACGTTATTCAAAAGTAACTGTAATAACGTTTAATTTTAACCGTTATTTTATCATGTCTGTTTCGTTTTCTTGAATTGTTACTGATAATTTTCGTTTCTGTAACATATCCTTGTGAATATTTTTAATACGGTATAGAACAAACATCTTACTGACGTAATTTTTATGTACTTTTATATTAACGTTAAAGTGTTGCCATGTATAGAATGGTCTTTTAAATACAAGTTCGATACATCTGTTAATATACGTATCAGATACGATTATAATTTGTTAAAACATAAAATATTATTGGTTTAACGTTATAATAATGATATTATTTAATGCATAATCGTTACGTTTACTGCGTCTATTACATTTCCTCGTGGAAATGTAAACACAGTTAACATATCGACCTCGTTTGCTTAAATGTACCCCGCACAGAGATTGTTACATTTTTTTACAACGACGTCAGGTATAGCAAGAAAGATTAGCTTCGCTTTAGTACTTAACCTTACTTTATTTTAAGAACAATTGTGTTTTGTGTTGTAAATTTAATTTTTTTTCTCGTGATATTAAAGGGAAATATGGATCGGAAAGTAAGTATATTACACTATTTTCTATTACACTTCAGTTTTTATGTATGTATGTAGGTATATAGATAAACTGACCAAAAATCCAGATTTTGAAGGTAAGCTTTTTAAGCCATAAGTCTATAAAATCCAGCATTAGCCGTTTCCTTAAGATAAATATTGGGGTAATAAGTCCGGATTAAGTTTGGTGAGGTACCTCCCATTCCCTAGATATATATAAATTAAAGAAAGTATAGATTAAAATTTGGTTGCTTCATACCTTACATATTAGTCATTTATAAGATTGGAAAGTAGTGTTTCTGCAGGTCGAGTCAAGCGGTTTGTAGGGCGAGCTACGTAGGCGACTCCTGGAAGCTTGGCGAGACCGGCAAAACACTTGTTTTTCGGTCATGTAATGTACAATGTTTTTTTCGACCGAAACTATTAAAAAAACAATAATAATATTTTAATAATCGACAACAGGTCTATTTATCTGCTTGACATTGATTTGATATCTACTTATTATAACAATAAGAATAATTTAAGACACCCACAGTACGGTAGTACTTAGGCTGAGCCTTCGTGGACTGTCCAAAGATAACAAAAATCCACTAAAGTTCGTTTCCGTAACAACCATGCATAAAAATGGCAATGCTCCAAATAGCAGCTTATTTTTTATTTCATGGATCTGCAAAGTAACAAATGGGTTTAGGGACAAATGAGCCTGGCAAAAGTGTTTTTCCGGTCCTTAATAACCACTTTCTGGTCTAGCCCGAAAAAGTTACTTTCTGGCCAAAATGTTTACCAGAAAATAGGTATTTTCCGATCGTCAAAAAAAAACTTTTTAGGGGACTTATATATCAAAAATTGGGTATTTTAAATAAATGAAATACTTCGGTTAAATAAATTTGATCAAAGTTGTAACTTAAAGTATTCACTGTGAAGTATTTTATTTTGTACTTTTTAGAGGCCCTGATATTAGACACTTGACATATAAATAATAGTAATAATAATAATAATAATAATAATAAAATTATTAGAAAATTAATTTTTAAATAAATTTTAGATGCAGCGCATTATGTTTTCAAATGACAACTAATCAAAAAGTGGATTGGCAGTTAAAAAGAGAGGCATAGGTTTAACATGCTCAAGTAACGTAACTAGTATAACTGTAAGTAAAGGTTTTCTTAAGGGATAAATTGAATTTTTAATTGGATAGTTTATCATATAAAAGCAAAATAATTATATAGTACAAAGTGTCTAAATGTTTTTTTTTTAATTGGGTGGTTTATCAGTAGTTTACTCTACCATTTAGTAATGGCTAATCGAGTAGCTAATATAAGAGAAAATTTGACTATATATTTAAAAAATTGTAGTTAAAGTCAACACAAGGTTTTTATCCTTTATAATAGGGAAATAAAGTATCTATGATACTATCTGCAAATACAGTTTTTTTGCCAAACTTATGATATAAAATTATCTTTTTAATTAATGAAGCAATTATGTCAGTAACCAAAAGTTTTGGGGCAAATATTTTACAAAGTTTTTTTTTTCAGGTGCAACTAGAAGGAAAAAATAGAACAGAACATGGATATTAAAAATACATGTACATACGGTTGTTTTTTAATAAGCATTTATAAATTATGTAGGCAATTTTTATACCTAAGTTTAGACCTTTTTACTTTTTTTAATATTACTCATATTTACACATCACAAAATATTTAAGATTTTTTATAAAGTAAATTAAGAAAGATAAACATTATCACATAAACATTTTTTTATATGAACTAATACACTTTATGTGGATTTAGAAAATAAGCTTTCCATATTAAATAGTCTGTACAAAAATTTGGGAAATATGAAATTGGAGTTGTAGACATCAGATATTTTTATGAATAAATTTTTTCCTATAGTATATATTAGTTTTTTTTTATTAGGAATAGTTACTTGTCACTGGTTTTATCTTGGAAAGTATGTACTATTTTGGGGTAGACGAAAAAATGATTTTTTACATTCATATTTTTTCAGTGGCATCTTTAATAGCAGAGTGGACGCAACATTTACTTTTATACACAAAAATGCTAAAACTTTAGGGTAAACAATTTTTAAATATTGTTAATTAATTAATTCACAGTTTTAGCTTTAGAAAACTCAAACACGAAGGATATTTAATCAAATCTTTTTTACTTGACCAGCCTACGGTTTCAAAAATATGTTTCACTTTGTTAGTGCTTTTTTGCGTATAAGTAAATTTTCGCCCACTCTAGATGTTTAACAGAAAATAGTTTATCAGGAGGGAGGCGTGAAAAATCGTTTAGTAATTTTAATCAAATCCGTGATCAATTACTTTAATATTAAAAAAGTTTGCCCTTTTTAATATACTTAGTATCGTGCGCCTCCTAGTGATAAAGTATTTTACTAATTTTTATTTTATAGCTGTACCATCCATATGTTGATGTACATGGTTAACAAAATACGATTTACGACCATACTTAATTAAACATTTTGTATTATTACCATACACCACATTAGGAATCCAAAAGATCTTTTAATGTTATATAATTAACATAACAGAACCACCTATTTAAATCCTTAGAAAAACCTCTTTATAACTTAAGTTATATAACGTGGATATTTCAGAATATGTGTTAGGCCCAACTAATGCAAAATACGTAACGAGGCCGTGTAAGTTTTGAAAAACGTTGCATTTTTAACGTAACTGCGATTTTGTTAAGTTGAAGGAAATATAACGAAACTATTAGGTTCAAGGCGCTGTTATTGTTTCAAGATGATTAATGTAACAAAGGAACAAGAAAACATAAATGTAACGTAGTTAGGATGATTTTTTGCTTAGTGGGAATAGACCGATCGGTCGCGGTGGAAGGGTGTTATACCCACTTACTTTAAACCTACCTACTTACAATACAGGTATTAACTTCTACGTATATGTTAGAGTGATTGGAGGTCACTTTTTTAAAATATCAGGTGACCCATATTGCAACCAGTGGAACACAGGGGAGGTTAGTTATTTATGGCTTTTTTTTCCCCGAGTGTATTTTCGCTATTTTTTAAATAAATTATGTTTCTTTGAACATTTTTACGTAAAAAAGGTTCCCTTAGTATTAAGTCGTATAGTCGACATTTTTTGACATAAACGGACTTTAATGCTCAGATTTTTTTTTGAAAAATAATTTTATTAATAAAAATACCAACAAATCAATAACAAAATGATATACAACGCTGTTCCTGAATTTTTAAATCCTTTCTAATGTCATTATATATTTTATAATAAGTGTTGAAAATTTAAAATAGTATTTAAGCATCTTTTTTTTTATTACATAGCCTGTTTGCTGTATTTACGCCCTGCAGTCGTGCTTTTAAGTCCGTTTATCTCGAAACCCGTCGACTATACGACTTTATAACAAGGGAACCTTTTTTACGTAAAAATATTTAGAGAAACATAATTTATTTAAAAAATAGCAAAAATAAACTCGGCGAAAAAAATATGAACCTAAACTCCTTTGTTCCCACGCCACTGGTTGCAATATGGGTCACCTGATATTTTCAAAAAGTGACCTTCAATCACTCTAACTTATACGTAGAAGTTAATTCCTGTATTGTAAGTAGATCCTAATAAATAAAACAAAAACCACTTTTATGACACCATCTTCAAGGGCCTGTAACTCTCTCTGGAAGCATTTCCGGACCTATGTTAATATAAACTTTTTTTGTAGAATCCTACCTTCAAATTTTATCGTCATTTCTGGAGACCTTGTATTTAATCTATTTAACGCTGTTTAAACCGTGTTGTCCGGGAATTGTTATTGTAGACGCAGTATTGTTAAGGAGACAATTTGTCTAAACAAAACTTTTTGCTAATTTTTTTGAATCTGACAGCTTTAATTTTAAAATAGGAGTCCCTAGTCCAACAAAAGACTTGTTTTTATCATTGAATGATTTTCCTGAAACGATACGGAATCAACAACGTATTTGGCCTATGGAGAAAGACAGACATATTTGACAAGTGTACTAAAAGTGTTGGAGAAGCCATCGGCTTCTGTCTCTGTATTTGTTGTTCTGACAGAGATAAAACATAGCAGCCATCCAGTCTAAGCTATATTTCTTTCTTTTGGTTTTGCATTTTTTAAATTTTTTACCTGTTTTTAGTACTTATGTTACAAAAGACATATTTGTTGTTTTTTCTTAGTATCCTACACTTTACTTATCGTATCTTCTTCCTCTGTTGTTTCTTTCAAATAATTTTATATGTGAATTTACTTCATCGTACACATTATGACCATAAAATCAAAATTTTAACCATTTTGTTATAAAGACAATGTAAATAAATATTTATACATTTTAATAACACTGTTTGTTTTTGCATTACTTCTTAAACTACAAGTTTTTAAATGTTAAACTCAACTGCTTAAACATTTAAGTGACGATGGAACAATATTTTAAGTGGTAATTATACTCAACTTGGAGAACCCACCCCCTAATCTGGTAAACTGTAATATTAATACAGTAAACGAAGGTGTGGACCTGAAGATCAGGTTGGGCCGTCACATTTTTTTTAATTTGTAGGTACTAATGTGTACAATAATCTCTGAAAATATCATAGATAAGAAAATGTCCGCAAGGGCCTGAAAGTGGCCTTCAAGGGGCCAAAAATCCGTTTTTTTAAGTATTTTAACTTCAAAAAATTTAAGCACGAAGAGAAAGTACTCATAAAAAAATGTCAAGTTCTTATAGGGGTAAGAATTTTTTAGATTTATGGAAAACTAAAAAACATGGAAAAAAGAAGAGTGCCACCAGGAAGGGGATAATCTAAGCTTTCTAATGATGTTCATTGAAAGCCGATATGATCCTTGAATATTAATTAATAAGCGAAGAAGAAAAATACGTTGTTTATAAAAATACACAAAAAATATTTATTGAATCTTTTGGAATGTATTCAACACCTGTCAAAGACCTATTATCCAAAAGGATTTGGTGAAAGTACTCTTTATAAAAAAAATACGAAGAGATTGATAGGAGGGTTAAAATATCGAGCAAAAATTAACTTTGGCTTGAGTTTTCAATATTCTAGAGAAACAAAAAAAGGAAACTAACAAGATATTATGGCAACAGGTTCCTTCTTTCATATGAACCTTGAATCATAAAAAAATATTCATTTTTACGTAAGTAATTTAAAAATTTGTACGTCCGCTTGGTAGCTTAGAGCGCCTTTCGAGATGCGGGGCAGGTGCAAAAAATAAGCGGCGCGTTTATGGCCGGTTATCTCAAAAACTATCAGATTTTTGACAAAAGTGATGAAAATCATTTTTGCAACAAATGAACTGCTCTTTATTTTCGTCTTAACACGAATTACGTAAGTATGATATTTCGGGAGATAGCGGTCAAAATAGTTAAAAAAAAACGGATTTCCGGGCTCTTGAAGGTCATTTCCAGGCCCTTGCGGACATTTTCTTATCTATGATATTTTTATTCTACACATTAAATCCTGAAAATTGAAAAAAAAATGTGACGGCCCGACCTGATCTTCAGGTTTGGGGTTTTGCCGGCCTTCAATTACTGGACTATATCTTATCTTGTTGACTTCAATGAATACTTATTTTTATATAAAACTATTTTTTCTTAATACCCCTGTTGAGCTTTACATTAAAAAAATTAAATAGTTAATTTTCAATCAGATACATATATGGCAGGTCATTGTTGTAAATAAAACATAAAACTCATTTATCAGAACTGAACAATTCGGTCATTTTTGGTCAATAGTAATCAAAAATATTGTTTTTGTTATTCCTGGTGGTCTTTTTCTTTTGGTATTAGATCTACTATATTTACTAATTTGTGACACTGACCGTAACATAAATAATAAATATAAATAAACTGACCAAGTTAAGATTTATTTTGGTTTCTTATATTTAAATTAGGAATAGCCATTGAGTTTTTAGAATTAAAATATTAGATACAAAATAAATCGTAAATTTTCAAGTAAATATAACGATTATACTTCGTGTTGAATATATCGTACATATATAATATTGTATATCTTCTTATAAACCCCTTTTTATTTTATATATTTTTAAACTATTATCTAATATATTTAATAATAAAGGTTTTTACTTTCAGTATTCTTATGAACTAATAGAACAGGTAAAGAACTTTTTTCCAGATATTTACAGATGTAACGTATGTAACGTTATAATAAAAACCATAGTCTAAATGTCTTTTTTTCTTAAATAGGTTTGAATTTTCTTTATTCAATTTTACGGTGTTAGGTTCATCAATTAAAAAATTTAAAGAGGTGAATACATTATTTTAAATAACTTGGGTCATATATGTGCTTACACATCTAGCCGAACAACCGAAAAATTTTCGACTCATTGATCATTTGGTTATTGGCAAATTTTTTGAAAATTTTCGACTTAACATTTATTTTTATTGCACTAACACATTTAATTAGAACAAAATATTTGTTTTTTTTTAATTTTTTTTTCTCTTTTGTAACTAAACATAAATTAAAAATAAACAAACTTTGCAGGACCTGTAAACTTGTTGCATAGTTATGAACTTATTGCACGGAAAATGTTTTAATTGACTACGAAAATGTTAATATTATTAACCTTTTGTACACACCTGTACATTCCACATATCTCTACAAATATGTAATTAAATAAAATAAAATCATAAAAGGCCGTTTTCAGGTTATCGTAAAAAAATATAATTTTTTACACTTCCCCTATATTTTATAGTGTCGCAAAAGTCAATAAAAAAGTTGCTAATGGTTCTAAACATACAAAAATAAAATAGGAACTAGGTATTTTAATTATGTTTGGTCAAAAAACTGGTTAAAATAACGTGGCCTTTTTTTGGGGGTTTTGCTAATAAAAAAATCCTTGTTAAAGCAATTTCCATTGGACACATTTTAAAATGTTTAAAACTGACCGTCGTAAAGAGATAGGTAATTAAAATGCAAAGTTTTATTGTACTAGGTATACAAAAGCATGTTTATATTGGTAACAGTAGCACCAAGCAGAAAGTTATCTTGGCTATCATTAGATCTGTATTTGAACCATTAAGCTCCTTTATTAAAGTCAAAAATTAAGTAAATATAAATTTTAATATTTTAAACAACGACACACCCATTGTATGTACACTAAACCAGTGATATCAGGCCAAGCTTAATTATTTTGCAAAGCTATAAAACACGAAAGTAACTTTCAGGAAATCGTCCCTTTAAAGCCTAAAATAATGCAGGATAACGGTTTGGGTTTCAGACCAACCTTAAATAAGGGTAAAATATTTAAAGAGTTAGATAAGATCTAGATTCTTGCTTTTTATTGTTACCCAACTCTTTGAGGGTAAAGTAAGTAATAAAAATGCGAGGGAATAATATTAAATGTTTAGCGTAACAATAATAAAAAGAAAATGTAAAAATGTCTTTTATCTAAGTATATTTTTTTTTATCTTGGGACAGTCCACGAAGACTAAGGCCTAAGTACTAACGTACCGTGGGTGTCTCAAGTGTAGTAAGAGGAAGTTTATTCACACAGAACTTCAAAATTTGAATATTTGGAGAAAAGGGAAAACTTCTGCGAGTAGCAGGTTTCATAGTCTGGACACTCTAAAGATGAAGGAGCGAAGAAAGTGGGAGGTTTGGGGACACTCAAGTTGGACTATAAAAGTGGCACTACCTATTGCTCTATTAGAAGCTGCCAGGGAAGGAATTATACTTGCCAACCAGAACAGAAGTCATGGAATTACTTTTAAAACAGCGACAGATTACCTACATCCCGTTGGTGAGCAAAAGAAAAAAGCTATTCTGTAAGCTAGAATCAATTATACGACAAACAGCCCTTCTTTAAATGTAATCAAAAGTCCTAAGAGTTGTAGGAGACGCCATTCCCCAGACATGAGAACAATATTTCAGAGAGGGTCTGATTAGGGATGATACATACAGAGTATACAGATCATAAGGAGAGAAATACTTTTTGGTTCGAAAGAGGAATTCAAGCGTTTTTGAAGCTGCTGAGGCTATGAATGTAATGTGTTTGTGCCACTTAAGGTTATTCTTAAAAGTAATGCCAACAAGATTGAATGACTAAATGACTGAACGGATGAGCATTGCCAGATTGTCGCCAGCATTGCCGCCAAACACATGAATGTGTTTTAGAGGCATTAAACTAAACAAGATTTTTGGCACCCTAATCCAAGATTCGTTTAAGGTCTTGTAAAAGAGATATCTGCGTTGACCTGCGCTTGTTTTCTAATTCAGGCTTAATGGCTGGTCTGAGAAATTGAATATTAGAGTGGAGGGTACTATCGTCAGCAAAACTGTAAATAGGGTGACTTGTGAAAGAAAAAGCGAAGATCGTCAATGTTAAAAAGAAACTGAGTTGGTGTCAGTCTTAAGCCCTGTGGCAGCCCGGCATTAATTTGATAGACGCTGGACAGATGTCCATCTACAATAACTGGTATACGAGGATTACAAAGAAAACTGGTGAGCCAAGAACAAAGCTTTGGTGGAAGATCGTAGAAAAGAAGTTTGTTAAAAAGAATATTATGCCAGATCTGATTAAAAGCTTTGGATATGTCAAAAGCAACGATCTGGGATTTGCTAAGAAACTTAAAGTACTTGTCCTAGTTGTGTAAGACAAAGAAAAGGCATTAAATACGGATCTTCTGTGACGGAATCCATACTGTCCGTTAGGTAAAATTTTGTGTTTTCCCAAATACTTTAAGATTTGGAAATTAATAAATTTTTCTATTACATTACAAACCACTTAAAGAAGAGATATAGTATAGTTATATAGATATTTAGAAAAACACAAAATTTTACATAACGGACAATATGGATTCCGTTACAGAAGATCCGTATCTGATGTCTTTTTTTTTTGTCTCACACAACTAGAACTGTTCCTTTAAGTTTCTTAGCGAATCCCAGATCGTTGCTCTTGACATATCCAAACCTTTTATTCAGGACTGGCATATAGACTCCTTAACAAACTTCCTTTCTACGATTTTCGCCCTAAATTTTGTTCTTGGCTCATTTCATTGGCAAATTTCCTTTCTAATCGACCTATATCAGTTATTGTAGATGGTCATCTTTCCAGCTTCTACCAAATTAATGCTGGGCTCAAGACTGGCACCAACTTTGTTTCTTCTGTACATTAACGATCTTCTCTTTTTTATTCACAATTTATCCTATTTATAGTTTTGCTGGCGATGTACCCTCCACTCTAATATTTAATTTCTTAAACCAGCCAATAAGCCTGATTTGAAAAACAAGCGCAGGTCAATGCATACATATCTTTTATAAGACCTTAAACTAATCTTGGATTGGTGTGCCAAAAATCTTGTCCTGTTTAATGCCTCCAAAACAGTCACGTTCGCTGCCGCGAAAAAAGTCTGGCAATGCTAATTCGTTTAGTCATTTAATCATTCAGTCTTGTTGGAGTTACTTTTGAGAATAACGCTAACTGGCCCAAACACATAACATTCATAGTCTCAACAGCTTCAAAAAAGCTTGGAATTATCTTTCGAGCCAGTAAGCATTTCTCTTCTTATGATCTGAATACTCTGTATGTAACCCTAATCAGACCCATTTTTGATTACATTTAAAAAAGAGCTGTTCGTCGTTTAAATGATTTAACGTTTACAGAATAGCTTTTCGATGGTGGCCTCCCAAATGCACCCTTTTCCCGGAGATCCGACTGGAGAGATATTTTACCTCCGGAGTACTTTAGAAGGAAGAAGGAAAACTGACTCACCCATCCAGAAAACGCAAAACTTCCTATAAGACTTCACGAGTCCTTTAAAGGGCAAGTGAGGTTACCACATAACCCTGGTTACTTAGGTACTGCTTTTAAATATCTATTTTAACGTTTTGCCATAAATATTAATGCCCAAGAAAAAATATAATTGTTTTGTTAACAGGGTTGCAACAGCTGTTATTACTTCTTTATTAAATAATTATCCACCTATACAAACTTTTTCTTATTTAATTATTAATGAAGGGATATCTTAAAGCATTTTAAACATGAAATCAGTATTAGTAATCATTAAAATATGCACTGTTTTAGAAAATCAAGACGAATATGATTAATCCGGTACTTGATTGATTGATAACTGGTTTGCCTCCCAGTAATCAATCATAACAATATCAAAAATAGTCAAAGCGCGAACTTGAGTAGTTGATTTTTGCAAACAAAAGGTCCTAAACCAGCATGTTTTAATGTATTTACTGATAACCACATTTAAGAAACATCTTTTTCAAAACCGCTTGTACTTTTACCAATAACTTTTAATGGAATTAAAGCATCTGAAAACTTATTTAGCAGATTTTCTTTTTATATTTAGATCAAAGTGAATTAGATTACGTACACATTTATATGGCCATTTAGTCTCGGATATATGTTTGATACAAGTGCGACAATCTGCTAAATGTTTTTGTAGGTATGAAAACCACTCTTCCAGATAGATGTCTTCCCATCTCTAAAATTGCCCACTCTTCAACTTAGTATTAGAGTTGTTTTCGTATATTTTCTTAATTAATAAATTCCTTTAAACACAAGTAGTTTATTATTGCTTCTTTATACCATACTTAATTTTAGAAATGGTGTCGGTTGACATGTATGCCTACTTTGTAGACAGAAACATTTTTTTAATGTCTGGAAATTAATAACTTTAAAACATTATGTATTCCAAATCATTAAAAAGAAATTAAAGTCTTATCATTATTGAATCTGCAAATAATGAGGAAGTTGCATTTTTTTAAAATTGAAAACCTATTTAAAATTCAGTAAATGCCCTTAAAAGTTGATATGTGCATGTAAAATATTTTAAAACTAAGCGATTATTAAATAATTAATTACTTAAATATTAAATATTACAAGGTCAACGAAAACGCTGTCTGATTGGTCAAGCCACGTGTGACGTCAAGATCCGATAAACAAAGTGTCGGCCCACGGTTGGCCCAAGCGCTGCCATTTAATCATTGGTAATTACGTTTGTGTTTACATCGGGTTGTGGCCAATTTAGTGTACCTAAAGACGAGTTTTTTAATTATATATTAATATTAAACCTAATTTAGTGTGTGACGATAGCCGGTTTAAAGTTTAAACGAGAGAACATGGATGTAACAGAGGATTTAAGAGGCCCGGAACATAAATACTATAAATGTTGTGTAGTGCCATTATGTAGCTCCACAAAAAACCAGCCCCAACAAATTATTTTTTAACGTTCCAAAAGATGATAAAATACGAAAGAAATGGTGTATAGCAATGAAGAGGGATTTGAAGAAAAGTCCAGTTAGTGTAAAATCTACTTTACATATCTGCGAAGATCATTTTAATGTAAGTACTTAATATTTAACTTGCCTCAAAAACAGACAACATTTCTCAAATATTAAATATCATTTTCTTGGTTTTTATTTAATAATTAGACATACAAAGTGAAAAAAAAAACTATTTTAATAAGATCCATTCGGTAAGACAGATAAGGTATTATTTTACAAAATCTATTATTTAGGTTTTAAGGTTATCTTTTTACTTTTACTTTATAAAACAGCACTGCACTACGTATAGTATGATTATAGTATTAAATAATGTTTAATTTTGAATACATACCTTGTAGCTTTTACATCTTTTAACTCAGCTCCCATGAAATTTGGGTTATTTCCCAAAAATGTAAACATTGATAATGCATCAATTTTTGGCAAGTTATTAGATTGCCCTTGGATAAATCCAGCTTTACTAGAAGTCATAATAAATGAAGTCTAGTTTTTAAAACAATTATAACAGAACAATATTTTGTTAGCACAACGAAAGCAAATAAAAACGGCACTCAAGAAACACGCCCAACTAACAAAATCATATAACAAAATCACCTTGATGCCGCTTAAATGACAAGCAAAACAGAGAGTGTGACAGAGAGTCGTTTTGACCGATACCGGATCGTGACGTCACAGCAAGCTATCTTTGTTTGCGAGCTGCGTTTTGGCGCGGAGAAAATTATTTTGAATTTTAACATTTTTTTATAGAACAATATTAAGTTGAAAATTAGAAAAATATATGGCAATTGATATTTTATAGTTTTTGAAACTTTATAAGTAAAAAATAGAAAAATGTGCAACTTTCTTATTGTTGTAATAGATGTAATAGACTTAATTAGGATCAGAAATTTTAAGGCGGTTATTTGAACATATACATTTATCACCTATAGAAATGAATACCTCTTACTATACGTCTTATTATCAAGGTAAATTATAAATCCAAAGAAGCTACATATCAAAACATATTTTACAAGCTATAAACATTTTAAATCCAAACTATTTTATTAAACTTTGTGATTATAATGTTTTATTAAATTAAAATTAATTAAATTTTAAACTGGATATTAATATGTCTCTAATGTATAGAGTCAATATACTATTTAAGTTACATGCAATTAGTTTTGTGTTGACAAAAAAGAAAATGATTTTCGGTTCGTTAAAGGTTCCATTTTAAAATTTACAAACATTAAACTACATTGTACCACTAAATTACGAGGGCGGTCCGACAAGTACTTAGCCTCACCGCTCTATGGCGCCTCTTTCGCAAGAGAAATTTACTACCGTGTAGTACATTCTCGTAGACGGCTAATGTCAAAATTTCAGCTGGATCGGACTCGTAGTTTTGTTTTGACTGCGTGTGGAAGCGAGCGTGTCCGCGGATTTTAGAAAACTGGAAAAAGAGCAATATTGGTCGGTGATATGATTCTTGTCTTTGAAAGGGAAGTCGCGCAGCGAAATCAAAGAGTGCTTGAATGCTGTGTACGGTAACTCTTCTCCTCAATGGCGACCGTCAAAAATTGGTTTAACGAGTTTCAACGTGGTCGAACATCGGTTTTTGATAAGCCACGCCCAGGTGGCCCAAAAACGGCTACCACGGAGGATAACATAACAAAAATCCACGATCTCATATTGGCAGCTCGCCGATTGAAGGTGCGCGAGATAGCTAGGATAGTAGGCATCTCAAAAGACCGCGTGGGTCATATCCTGCATGAAATTTTGGACATAAGAAAGCTGTCGGCGCGATGGGTGCCGCGTTTGCTCACTCCGGACAACAAGCGAAACCGTGAGACCACTTCAGAGCAATGTTTGACACTGTTTAAGCGCAATCCGAAGGAATTTCTGCATCGTTTCGTGACCGTCGACGAAACATGGATCCACTAGTACACATCAGCGACAGAAACAGTCGAAACTGTGGACTTTACCCGGCGAACGTGCTCCGAAGAAGGCGAAGACTGTCCTATCAGCCAGAAAGGTGATGGCCACCGTTTTCTGGGATTCACAAGATGTGATCTACATCGAATACCTAGAGAAGGGCAAAACGATCACAGGGCTATACTATGCCGAATTATTGGGCCGATTCGACGCCAAGTTGAAGAAAAATGGCCCCATTTGGCGAAGAAAAAAGTGCTCTTCCACCACTCAAATTTCTGCCCGGCGAGTGACTTAATTTGGACAAAAAGAGTCATCACGTGCACCTTTAAACTTCCGCCCTCGCCAAGGCCAAATTGGGCTACGATCTGCTGCCCCATTCATCGTTTTTTTTAATTTGGCCCCGTGTGACTTCTTTTTGTTTCCAAACTTAAAAAAGTCACTCGCCGGCAGAAATTTGAGTCGAATGAGGAGGTCATCGCCGTCACGGAGGTCTGTTTTGCAGATTTCGAGAAAAAGTATTTTTTAGACGGGTTAAAGAAATTGTTGCATCGCTGGGTCAAGTGTATCGAGCTAAAAGAAGATTACGTTGAAAAATAAAAAAAAGTGGCCACTTTTCCAAAATTTACTTTTTTTTTGTAGGCTAAGTACTTATCGGACCACCCTCGTAAAGTGTTCATCCACTATATTATAATTTCTAGCTTGTTACTTTTAATGCCCTCATTTTTTTTATTTAGTTGCTGTGTTACACAAAGTTGTACAGAATTCTAACTTTAAAGTAAGGTAAAAAAATATATATTTCTTTTACCTTCTTACTTCCACGGATTAATTTTAAAAGGGATGTTTTTTTTTTGTGAATGTTTAACAGCTACGAAATAAACAGGTTTTCTAAGTAAATTGTTTCTTTACTGTGTGCTTCACTTACGTATCCTGGGAGTTTAGAAAACAATCAATTTCGTCGGAACTCCATAGAGAATTACACAAATATACCGGGTGGTTTTTAAAGGTGTCATGCCGATACTTTTTTAAATTTGTATACAGCCTTTTCGACATGTATATAGTGTAAAATAATTGAGCCTTATCACTGAGAACGCAAAAACCATGACAGGAAGAAAGAAGATCAATTCGAGACTAATTTGTGTAATTTGGTGATAAGAAATACGAAGTTTGATAATGAAAAATATCTAAATGGTTTAAGAGATATTTGAAGAAACAAACAAAATCGCCGAAAATCGTTTATTGCATTTCTAAAGAAGGAGCTATTTTGTTGATACCAACGAGCTCAAGGACTAAAATTAACGCAATGCCAGTTTGTAGGCAGGGTGCTTGGTATAGTGTTTATTCTGTTTGTTTTTGTTTTGGAAAAACGTAAACAAATGCTAGATCTCAAAAACCAAAATCAGGAAATTACCTTGAAAATGTACTAAAATTTTTCAAAAATATTGGTTTAATAATATGACAGTTCCAAGCACCGGCAACAAGGTTGATTTGGACAGCTGCTGCATTCGTTTAATAAAAAATGATAGTAAATCAGGTGTTGTACGGCACTTCGATGTCATTCTATCTTTTTCTAGTAGGTTGTTTTATTTAATAACACGTTTTGTAAACTGAATTGATCAACAGCAATCGAATTAAGCATTTAGATAATAAACAAAAATAGTTTTCCGGCTTTAAAAATAATTTTTAACAATAAAGAATCATCGATTTATAAAAATGTAAATTATGGTGCAATGCCAGAAACATTGAAAAAGTTATTATTTTTGGAGTGATGTTATTCAGTGTGTTTAATCAATGTTGCCGGTGCAGTGTGTTTAAAAGAACTATCCCTCCTTGCCCCCCCTGAATATATTAATGCCAAACAAGGTTTGTTTACTTTATTTCTATCCAAGAATTCGTTAGGTGATACAATGTTTAAGATTATTGGATCGTCATCCATAGTTTTAAATATAAAGTGGAATTTCAAAGTTTCTTTTATAAACGTCTTTTTAATTCCTATACTTCAATAATTTATTTCACTTCTTCTAAAATCTTTTATTTTTTTAATAAACATATATTTTTTTAAATACAAACCTTATTTATGTAAATAAATAAAAGCTATTTGTTTTTTGCAACTAAACTGTAATTTATTGTTAATTTACCGTTTACCTTTTTCTTAAAATATGAAAAAAAAAATAAAAATTAGATATTTAATGAAAATCCAAAAATAAGTAACCGATCTCTGTTTTAATTAATTTCGAGATAAAATTAAAATGTTGATTTTGCTGGCATGACATGTATAATAAATCATTAATTTTGCAATATAAAAAAAGTTTAAAAAATAAAATAGAAAATCCATGCTCATATTTAAAATCGTAAAGTTGAATTGAATAATCCTTGTTGGGTACTGGCCAAAAACCTTTATACAATGGAACCGCTTCGATATGGTCCCAGGGTTTAGGGACTAAGTGTCCTTAGCCCTATTGACCTTTATGAACCCACATATCTCCTTAAACATAAAAAAACAAAAAATCTAAATACTACGTTTCGGTGGCAAGTCTAAAAACTCAGTACTGGCACCAACTTTGTTTCTTCTTCACATCAACGATCTCCTCTCTTCCACACGATAGTACCCTCCACTCTAATATGCAATTTTCCAAGCCAACCTCAGGGTATGCAAATATCTTTTTTACAAGACCTTAAAGTAATCTTAAAACGAATAACACTTTTGCAATAATGATCCACTAGTTTTAAATTATTAAAAAAAAAAATAAATTTCACAGTAAAAGCTAGATTAATTCAGATAATCAATCGTCGTCTGGACTGAATGGAATAGTAAGCCATGTTGTCCAATCGAAAATAATTGGTAACTTATCACAATTTCATTAAACCATACTAATTTGTAAAATAAAATGTAAATCACACATTACAGAATGAAGAAAACCATTCAGCATCCGAAATAGAACTAGATTAATAATAATAAATTTCGACGTGTTAAATATAACGTAAGAATGGGTTTTACCGCCCCCCAGATAAGGACATGCATGCATTTTCTTAACCCTCCCTTCCCCCGGGACCTTTACGTAATTAATGAATGGCCTCTTAGACCACCAGTCTTCGTGGACTGTCCCAAGATAAAAAAAAACGCGGCCCCCTTTTTTATTAGATTTTTGGTGATGAAACGCATCCTTGTCAATGAGTTACAGTTAGGAAATACGCCTTTGCGTAAAAATGTCTTTTCTTTGGAATAAAACTACACGGTTCTGATCGTTCTCATTTAGAAATGTTTTTAAGCACAAAAAAATTATATATTTTTGCTTTTCCTTGGACACTTTGTACTTCAAAAATCACTGAATTAAATTGGGTTAATGTAGGTATGTGCATAAAGATAATCAAAAATGCTTTTAAATAAGGTGCAACTCGATCCCCTTTTCCATTTAGGATGTCAGGGATGCAATTCGCCCTGGTCAAGGATAGGGGATCCTGCAGATGATCAAAAAGTTTTCCCTCAAGAAAAGAAATAAGGTTTTTGTCATAAAGGATAAAAAATACCCAAAAAGGACATTCGCTTGTTTTCGTTTAGCCACCCCGTATATAAAAAAACATTTTAACAAATTCTTTTTAAACTCTTTGACCGATATTATGCTACATTACCAATTACATTACAATGTGTGTGCCTTGAATTTGAATTCTAAATTTTACGGTGTCTTTTGTCTTGAAGTTATTTGCTTTCTTTGTTTAGTTCTAATTGTAATTAAAGTTTATTTTTGGTAATTTAGTTTTGTTTGTGGAAAAAGTGATGAAAAAAGTGCATTTATTTAGAGTTAGTGGACATTATCTAAATTCCTTACTTAATGCCGTGCCAAATTATTTTCTTGAATGCCATTGGTTTTCAATTGCTGGAGTAGGATTTCCAAAAGTTATTAAAGTTAGAAGAATATAATTTATACTGCAGGTAAAAATGTCAAACTAAGATTCAATTTACTTCGTCAAAGTTTTCATTTTGGTATCCAACAATAACATTTTTTTTAGAGTAAAAGAGTTAGGCCCCCATTCACGTTCAGTTCGGACGTAGGAAATGGAGTGATCAGTCCATTTCCTACGTCCAAACTGAGCGTGTATGACGAATCTCTCAGTCCGATCGTATTACTGATGGACTGATGAGAATTCCATGGGATCTGACGTACGTCCACCGGTCGTACGTCCAAACTGAGCGTGTATAGCGAATCCCTCAGTCCGCGACGGCGGCACGCCGGCCAGGCGGGCGCCTATTCCTCCTTCGCCTCCCCTTTGCCTACCTCTTTAGCTACTTCAGTGTGATTTTACGAACTGGAAGTACGTCCGGGACTGAACGCGTGTGGGGAGCGTCAGTCCAGATCCGACTCAGTCCTGATCGTAGAGGATTGGACGTACGAACTGGACGTACGATCGGGACTGAACGTGTATGGGGGGCCTTAAGCGTAGACATACCATATTTTCCGTACTTGGCATTTTGCTATCTAGTTCATAAGAAGATTGTGCAGGACTTTCGATTATTGTGTGTCAAGTTTTTGTGCAAAGGTTATAAACAATAAAAATAAGTTAATTTTAATAAATAGAGTCAAGAAGCATTTTTAAGAACTTTGTTTGTGCTAACTCGGAATTCGTATTAAATACAGTTTATTCAGATATTTTTAAAAACTTTTAAACCTTGCAGTCTTCCTTGCTAAGGACTTTGTTACCTATTAAATGTTAGTGTAAAATTTTAAAGCGTGTAGTATGTTGAATATTTAGTTATTATTATAATATTGGTTAAAAAAATTACTTTTCAAATGTTTAAAAAAATAACTTCAGAAATTGTGTATGTTTTGTTAACACAGTCCCACTTAAACTGCTATAATCTTTTTATGACCTAGGTTGCAAAATTGGTAATAAATCTATATAAGTAGTATGAACTTTAACTAGAAGCATAAAACCACTTGGCATTAATTCACAGTTCCATGAATGATGCAACATTCTCTAAAGATTTTTAAAGCTTTAAGTTTATTGTTTTGGATTATAAACTTATAAAAATAATATCATGTTTAATAAAATCTAATGAAGCATTTAAACTGGTTTCTGTTGTCATCATGACGTCAGCGTGCGAAGAGATAGGCTTATTCAGCTTTTATCTTCTATAATGTATCATGTAGGTATTAAACTTTTCCTAAAATGCGAAGGTAAAAATTAAAAAACAGAAATGATGATAATCCTAAAGATATTTAAAGAATTTAAATTGATGGATGAAAAAACCTTATCAAAAATTCATGTTTAAAAAAGTAGTTAAGCTTGAATGTGTTTTTTGTTAACCAATTACTTATTCTGTTAATTTTTTTTGGGACCTGTTAAAATTGGTAATGACATGTATGTAGGTATATAACTTTTCCAAAATGCGAAAGCAATAAAAATTAAAAAATAAACAGAAATGATGATAATCCTAAAGATATTTAAAAAGAATAAATTGAGGATGTAAAACCTTATCAAAGAATTCATGTTTAAAAAGTAGTCTTAAGCTTGAATGTGTTTCTGTTGTGGCCTTTTTTATTCGTGTTAAGCTTTTTGGAGCCCGAAAACATAATACGGTTTCGGCGACCATCTAAAAATCCCGTATGAGATATTAAACTCACGGTTACAACTTGTCTTTCACAAATTTAACACAAAAGGTTCTATTCCAATTAATAAAAACCAAATTAAAAAACATGTCACTAATCACAAAAATCTCATTACAAAACTCTTAAATGAAGCACATATAAATTTTTAATTTCTAAAATTCGTAGTAATTTACATATCAATTCAAAATACTGCAAATCCGAAAAGTTCTTGTATCTCTTATAAAATTTGCTTTTTTATTTCTTATATTTAATTGACATTTCGTCGGCCTAAGATGCAAATGTGTTAATTTGCATCTTGGGACGACGAAATTGCAATTTAAAATTAAAATTTGAGTTGTAAATGCAAATAAACAGATAAGCGTATTGAAATATTTAAAAAAAGAATGATTTACAGCATCAGCATCTCAGCAAGACACAGTTTGTCGTAATCCAATTGTAAAAAATAAATGTATATTTAGAGGCAAATCTAAAAAAAAATGTTTTAAATCGTTTATTAAAATGACGGCTTACAAACCCAATTGCAAACAATATTTTACTTCTGAGACAAAGTATTGCATTAGATATACAGGGTGTTACATAATGTTGTAAGGAATATTAAAGGGCATACTCTACATCCACAAATGTGAAAAAAAGTTTATATTAACATTAGTCCAGATGTGTTCCGTTTTTATGATGCGGGCTGTTTAAACTTTTCCGTTTTTAATAGTTTATTTTGGTTTTTACATTTAATAAAAACTCGTTTAGATATTGAGATGAGATTTAGTACATTAAAATTTGTTGTTAAAGGTCATTTTTTCCCAAATTACTTACGTTAGTGGCGTTGTTACCGGCAACTCTTTATGTTTGGCGAAAAAAACTGTACACCACTGATTTTTGCAAAAATTAGTGTCGCTGTCTTAAAGCCAGACTAATTATTTTATTGATACATTTGCGTATATCAAAACTCATCTTAATACCTTAACGGGTTTTTAATAATTAAAAAAAAATTGTAAACGGATCATGAAAACGGAGCATTTTCGGATCCATGTGTATACAAACTTTTTTTTTACATTTTTAGATATATTAAATTGTCTTTATAACATTTTGTAACACCCTGTATACATATTTTAAATATTGGACTTACACATTTAACTAATCGACAATTTTCGATTGGTTGCGGCAATTTTTAATCAATCAAGGAATCCTATTTTGACGTGTTCCTGTAGCAACAAGGTAATGTGAAGGGTTTTACGAGAAAATTTTTGGACATATTTTTTTGATGTTACGAAATTTAAATAGAATTTACAACTTTATTGTGTGAATATTTTTACCAGAAATCATTTAAGCTTGAATTAAAAACAAAACATTTTCAGTGAAAATATTTGAAGCCTCAGTGATATTTTATGCAATAATTCTAAAATTCTGTTGTTGACTTTTACAAAAAAAACATATGATATTTAAAACTATTGTTAAAAATTAATTGCTGTGTCCATACACATTTCATGTTATAAAAACTACGTAACAATACATTTATTTGTTTAACATTTTAATCTAGCATTTTATGTTTTAAAACCATTAAAAAAAATGTGTCAAAAAAAGTAAACGAAAAAAATTTCAAAGGTAACAAAATATATGCTGATTTGTTAAAGGGGTATGTTGGGAATAAAGAGCTGGCTTCGGCTCTGAATTTTAGAAGAAAATACCCAGTATAATTTAACATTACTGGATTTCTAAGACAATTCCGAATAAGAGTGTGACTTTTTTGAATTTTTTTGCGCCTACTTAATTTTTTTAGAGCCACTTTCAATATTGCATCTAGGTGGTCATGATCGGACGCAAACTAATCTAAGGACCTGATGCCAGAAAATTAAAATCGCAAAGTTATAGTGACTTGAATGAAAGATAGAAATAAGACAAGTTAGCAAATAGTTATTTTTCTAAAAAGTGCGGAAAGTAATACTTTTCCGCACGCGGCTGCCAAGAGTTAGGAACAATATTTTTTTTACAAGCGAGAGAAAAAATCAACATAATTTTAAAGATTTTTGATTAAACTATTATTTATTAACGAAGGAATTTATACACTAATTATATTATTATTAACATTTATAGTAAAAGTGCATTTGATCGCGTTTTGCAAATTTATTGCTGACGCGAGTTGCTTTTCTGTAGAAAACGTTGACGGCGGCAGCGTTAGGTTCTTGATGAGGCAATCTTTTGCAACTATGAAAGTAGTTTCTTAAACCGGTTAGGTTTAGTACATTGAAAGATGGCATTGACGGTTGTTTCTGGATAGTGGAAGGTTTTTCGGTAAAATTGAGTATTTTGTTTGAAATATCCTTTCTAAAATTTGTTGAATTCTCGAGGTATCCTTCAGCGACTGATGTAGACTTTCAGCCTCCAAGACGTTTAATGTTGGATATTTGTTCTCCGGAGTTTGCGAGAAATGTTGCAGAGGACCGGCGAAAGCTATGCCCAGTATACAATTCCGGGTTAGGAAGTTTGAGATAGGCCGCTATTTCCGATGGCATTTTTCCGAAGGCATACTTTCTACAAAGATCCAAAAATTTCCATTTTCGGCATCTTCAGAAATGACAAAGCTTCTAGGGCTGTGATTTTTTGAGTCTGGGATGTGTATCAATACTAAATTTCTTTAGTCTTCAAAATGGTCCAGACATATTTTTGTTAACTCCTCTCTACGACAAGCGCCCACTAAGCCAAAAATCGTAGCCACTTTTATATGTAAATAAGTATCATCTGGCGCTTCATCCATGAACTTCGATATTTCTTCTTTTAAAAAGACTTTAGCATTTTTGGATCTAAAACCAACGCTTTGTGCCGTAGACCGTCATTTTAAAAACCTTGCTTAGATCTATGTTCTTTCGTAACTTAATGATACATTTTTGCATAGAGTATCTGGACCATAATGTATTGAGTTTACATGTTTTTAATAAATATGAGAAATAGGGCAGAAAAATCTCTTCTTTTAAAGACTTCACACCCTTACTTTGACACCAGCTCTCAAACACAACAAATTCTTTTTCATACCTGTGACGGGATTTCATGGGCAGGATATACTTGCTATTTCTGCTGCTTCGATAATCGATGCTGGTAAATCGTCGTCAAAATCCATTGAAAATGTTTCTCCAATTTGGTTGAAAAATGCGTGACAGAAAATTAATTTTTGATAGATGCATAAACATTTAGTTGGCTGCTATGGATTGTATGATAATTAATATGGAGTTATTAAAAATATGTACTTACATTTGGTAAATTAGGATTATTTTATTTTAGTAAATAAATGTTATAAAAAGACTGCAAAATTACTGCAAAATTTAGTTTCTTCAAATATATAACAGCAAAATTATGCAATATTTTATAATTAGATACTAATTTATGTTCCAAAAACTAAAAGATTTTACTTTTCAGCACTAGTGCGGAAAAATGCTATTTTCCGCACGCAGATTAGTGCGTGCGTGCGTGGTGACCCTTTTTTGACAAACACTTTCCGAAAAAAATATTTTTTGATGAATCTAACGACACTAATTTATGTGCATAAATTAAATATTACTAAGCAAAATACTGAATAACAATTTATTTAATTGTCAAGTGTACCATGGATAGCCATAATTCATAATATTGTGCGGTTATTTTTATGAACTCTTCTTTGGAAAACAAAACACTCACATTCTCCTTGAAATTCAAAACATATTTTATGTAGTATACCCTATGTCTGACTTTAATGGTTACATCACAAAATGCAAAAAACTATAAGCCTTGTCATTATCACTATCATGCAATATTGCTATATTTATTCATTTCATCAATTAGCCATAAAGTTTGGTTAAATGACTTTCTTTTACACTGATATTAGTTTTAATTATAATAATATGGTAAAATATTATTTAACTATGGGTTATTCTAAACAAAATAGAAATGTCATTTATAAATTTTATGTTAAGAATAAGTATAATCAAAAAAGGGCTCAAAGGGAATATAGGCGTGTGCATGGCTACAAAAGAGTTGTAACTAAATTAGTTAATAACTAACTTTGGACTTAATGTATTTATTTAACAGATATGTCAAATTTCATGGCTATTTGATAAAATCAACAAACGTAGCGATACCGCGTGATAATGATAAAGCTTACGGTTTTTTGCATTTTGTGATGTAACTATTAAAATCAGACATAGGCTATGCTACATCAAAAATTTTTAGAATTTCAATAAAAATGAAAATCCCAAATAAAAAAAGGGGGGACTCATTTACAATAAGATAGTAAGGACCACGTCCGGGCTTTCTGAAACACCTTGTACAAGTATAAGAAAGTTTAAAAAATATTTTGAAATATTAAACTTTTACACTGACCTTATTTTTCCCAAACGTCAAATAAAAAAGTTAATTGGGGGGTTACATTTATAACCGGATACCCTGTACCTTAAGGATTTGGCGTATTTATAATAAGTATTAGATAACAATTTATATATAACTTTTTTTATTAAATAAAAAAACATTTATGTAGTAATAAAAACTAAGATAAATTAATAGTTATATAGACATACATAAAATAGAACACATAATATATGCAAATGCAATTTGTATTAGTTTGCATGCTCTTTAAAACAAATATACAAAAATGAATGTCCGAAATAAAAATACGACGTGGAACTATCCACCAAAATAGGATCATAAATGTGCACTAATTCACCAACCATTTCATTTAATAAAAATGTCAAAATTTTGTTATTATTTATTTTTATGATTGATGAGCTTTATTTCAATATTTTATATAATCATTTATTAAAATGACCAAAGATAAATGAAAATATAAAATCAAAACAACTGTTTTGTGTAAATGGGACACAAGGCGCGAAAATACGTAATGATTTTATGTATATATAGGATTACTTCTTTATTAAAAATAAATATTTATTATACAATTCAAGCTTTTATAAGTTTGAACACTCAGATAGATCCAAATAATGCCGCACCAGGTAAGAACCTATGCTCTTCCTTGATATTTAATAACTTCATGCCTTTTCGGATTTTCATCAGTCCAGAAATCCTACTAGTGCGAGAGCTGGTAAACAATTTTAAATAGGTTATTAAACATAAAAGTCAAGTTCTGGCTGATGGGTAGCGGCCCCCTATTAAATTTTGTAAATTGAAGGGTTGGTAGGCAGTCGCTACCCTTTAGTCAGAACTTGACTTTTATGTTTATTTTTGTTGAAAGTTAACTGAAATACAAGGGAGGTCAAAAAAAAAGAAAAAAAAAAATGAAAGAGGCAAGTAATCCACTAAAATTATTATTTTATATTCACAATTATTTTGTGGAAACAAAAAACAATAATAGATAGAATTTAGGTTAGCCAAAATAAATTATTTTTCTAAAAAGTTTCACTTTAGAAGACAGTTAGTTTTAAATATCCTTTATAATACAAAAATTAATAAACAATTCTTAAAACCTTATAAATTAATTAAGTAAAATTTACCGTAGTATCTCTAACAAATTACGAAATAAGATCAGAAAGGCAAAAATTAACTTTTTTTCAATAAATTTATAAGTTCTTTTGACCTAAATGAATGTGGTAATAAAATTTAATCTATACAATTTGTATTACGACTGTATTTGATGTTAGTAATAAAGGTTTTGAAAAAAAACTTCTTTAAAATCTAAAAAAAGCTAAGTAAAAATGTGTCATTAAGTAAATAAATCTAAATGACATAAAACCTTTTCTTGCTTATAAAAAGCTGCAAAATAAAATAAAAATGTATTATTAAAATTATTAGAATTTTGTCTTTATCAAAAGAATACATACGCGTTTTTGCACTTGCAAGATTATTACGCTTATTTAATTTAAGTGGAACTTCAAAGACTTTCTTTCTTCTTTCGATGACACACTTGATATAAAAGCCCTTAAACGATGAGTTTGGGTAGTTTTTTTATACATTTTATTAAACATTTGCTACTATTTTTTTTTATTTTAAAATACACATTGCAAGGAACGCTCTCCTAAACAAATTCCGTGCTCAAAAATGATCCCATAGGAATGTTACTCAAATTATATTTATTGTATTTAAGCATCTAGGGCAAAACGGTTTTTCCTTAATCCAGTAAATTCATATTTCTTCCTAATCAAAAAAAAACATATACTTACCGCAATCTAGTCTAAGAAATAAATATAATTATTTAAGTATGTAAAAAGTGACAAGTAACACAAAGTTGATGTATTCAGAATGTCTTCTAGAGTATTAGAGGTTTTATAAGGAAATCTAACAATCATATTATTTCTGGTTAAACCGAATGAGAAGCAAAATAAAGTATATTGACTTTCATCTTTGACGGACACCCACTGACCTTCATATGGACCGGCAAAGGGTATCAGATGCGCAGTTCAAAAGTTTTTTTATTTTTTATGGGCGAAAAAATGTATCCGTGCGCTGTGGCGGTAGTCATCATTTAGTGTCTTAAATCATGCGCAGAACGGACCGGCAGACCGATTTTATTTACACGTTTGTCGCCGGCCAGCTCCAGACTTATTTTGTGTTTAGTGGTAGCATTTATACATTCCTTTTGTCCATTAAAAATTTAGAAACTGTTTTTTGGTGATCCGCTTGGAAAGCGAACATTTGTACAAGAGAGAAAGAATAGCGGTATAACCTTTTCTCTCGCTCTAACCTGCTCATTGGTCGGTGGAAGAATAGATAGCCCGATCTGCGTGTGGATTGGTCACTCTCGCACGCTTATTTGCACTGCCAAACGGCAAGGCTGCCTCTAGTAAATTTATGCTCGTTTTGTATAAATACATTTAAGATGTTTACAATATCGTATTATCGCTAAAACTAAGGTTTGAGCAGGGAAAGAGTTAACGTTATTTGTGTCAATATTTTTTGTTTATAAGTTGGTTCCAATCTCGTAAAAAACCATTTATTGTACGGCGCCATATGCAAATCCAGTCAAATAAACCCATTCCTAACCGATACGTGACAGTGTATTACACGATCCCTTTACTGATCCCCAAGCAAATCAAAACCCTTTAAATATACTGAAAGCGTTTAAACTTTGTCGTTTTTAAACTGACATAAAACCGTGTAAAGTAGACACTTACGCGTTTAATCGATTCTAACAGTTTCAAAACCGTTTCACGGCGGTACAAAGGCTGGGCCTTGAAACAAACCCTATCTTTTATTAGCCCCTATTTTTTCGCTATTTAAATTTTGTAATATTAGTTTTGTTACCATATTGTTTATATTAATACCTAAAATAATTTATATATGTCTAGAAATGCAAAATTAAAAAATTCACTATCTAAATATAAAAAAAAGTTATTTGTGCAACCAGTTGATAAAAGCACTCTTTTTGTAAAGAGTAAAGCAAAAGAATGTAAGTTATGAAAAATAGTGTTTCCCAACGCGTTTTACACAATATTTTTCCTTATTTTAAATATGATATAATTTGTTTAATTTAAGTTTAAAATATACAAAACTTTTTAAACCTCATGACGTCAGTAAAATATCACTTTTCATCACCAGTTGCAAAAAATTTAGTTTTTGTAACTACTTATGATAACTAAGATATTTAACAAGGTCAATGAGTTTTAAAAAGTTTTACTTAAATGTCAAAATAAAAAAAATATATATATACAGGGTGCCACAGATTCGAGTGCATGCATGGGGATCTCGGAAACCCTAAGAGATACGAAGTCGGTTAAATCATGGCAAAGTTGCGCATTTAGGTGTCTAACAACATGCCGATTAGAAAGCTGTAAAATTCCGAGTACTTCCGGAGATATCCGGAAAAAACCGAAATTTGCCGATTTCGTTTTTATTTTTTCGATGTTATTTAAAGAGATATGAAAAACAAAAGACACTTTCTCATGGCTACTTCATAAGCTCTACAAACAGCGTTGAGAGATTTTCCGTACGACGTTTCGTTTCGTTAGACCATCATCAACTTTATTTTTAAATACGGACCTAGGTTTTTTATTTTATTTTTTTGAACCTCCTATTATCCCAATTACAAAAATGTATAACACTTAATATTTATTAACAAATATGGAACGCCCCTATAAGAAGTTATGTGCGTTCCTTGTCTTACTCATTCTCTTTTATGGAAAATATGTTTATTTAACAGAAAAATATTAAGTGTTATACATCATTGTAATTGGGATTATAATTACTTTAAAAAATGCAATAAAAAATTGAGTGCCGCATTTAAAAAAAATAAGTTGATGATGGTTTAAGGAAAACGAAACGTCGTACGGAAAATCTCCAACGTGTTTTGTAGAGCTTAAGAAGTGGCCATGAAATGTGTCTTTTGTTTTTCATATCTCTTTAAATAACGCCATAAAAAAATAAAAACGAAATCAGCAAATTTTGGTTTTTCCGGATATCTCCGAAGTACTCGGAATTTACAACTTTCTAATCGGCATGTTGTAAGGCACCTAAATGCGCAACTTTGCCATAATTTAATCGACTTTGTATCTCTTAGGTTTTTCGAGATCCCCATGCATGCACTCGATCGTGGCACCCTTATATACAGGGGTCAGGTATAAATTGGGATAATAAGAGGTTCAAAAAAATTAAATAAAAACCCAGGTCCGTATTTAAAAAATAAAGTTGATGATGGTCTAACAAAAACGAAACGTCGTACGGAAAATCTCTCAACGCTAGTGTGTAGAGCTTAAGAAGTGGCCATGAGAAAGTGTCTTTTGTTTTTTCATATCTCTTTAAATAACGCCATAAAAATAAAAAACGAAATCAGCAAATTTCGGTTTTTTCCGGATATCTCCGGAAGTACTCGGAATTTTACAACTTTCCAATCGGCATGTTGTTAGGCACCTAAATGCGCAACTTTGCTTTAACCGACTTTGTATGTATCTCTTACGGTTCTCTTCCGAGATCCCCATGCATGCACTCGAATCTGTGGCACCCTATATATATATATATATATATATATATATATATATATATATATATTTCATGAATTTAAATTAATTAATGATTTATATAAATTTTTAACTCCGGCTCTGGTCCCATATTTCAAATACGCATGCTGGATAACTTTATTGTGGTTTAAAGGTATGTTTCCTTCCACGCGGCCGCCGCATGCGTCTAACGCGCTACGTTAGCGGCAAAGCACTCCTACTCATGTTTTTAAATGTGCCTGGTTTCTTCCAAGCGGCCGTCGTATGCGTCCGCTGTCAACGACTGCGATTGATGCGACTGGACTGCTGAAGAAGCAGTGTAGTCGCAGTCGTGTCTGCGACTGATATTTTGTTTGTGTTGTTTTGTGTGAAATGTCCGGTGTTTTTTTTTAATTGTTAAAAATTGAAACTTTATTTTTTAAATGAGATCCTGGATTTTCTATTACGTATTTTAAGAGCTTTTAAGATCCCAAATCCAATGATGTTTCGCACTTATTCAAAAAAATAAGTTTAATGTTTTCCCAAGATCCTGCCAAAAATATATTGTCTGACTCTCTCTAACATATGGTTTGTTATGAAAATTGCCATTAATATAAATTTTTCGAATAAGTGCAAAACATTATTGGTTTTGGGAACTTAATAGCTCCTAAAATACATAATTAAAAAATCCAGGGCCGTATTTAAAAAAAACAGTTGATGATGACAGCACAAAGACGAAACGTCGGTGTATAAATCTAATAACACTATCTGGTAGAACAGAAAACGTAGCAATGGAAATATAAAAGTTATTTTGTTACATCGATTCAAATAAAGTCATAAAAAATAAAAACAAAATTAAACGTTAAAATTTTAAAGTTCTAAGGTGGCATTTTGATTAGCATCATATTGCGCAACTTTGCCTTCATTTAACCGACCTCGTATCTCTTCAAGTTTCCGAGATCCTAATGATAAGACTCGAGTTTGGTACAGCCTGTACAGATTTACCTTAATACAATGGCTAATTTTTCGTCTGGGGTTATTGGATATTCAACTCTGTTGTCTGGGTCGGACTTTATATCGTCTTTTATTAAGTCAAGAATAAAACTAAACTCTGCTTTATTCAGTCTAAAATATTTTCTAAATTTTACTTCATCCTGTTGCAGATCTCGATTTATTAATGTAGTATAACAACCCTCATCGCGTCTTTGCTGAAATATTGGATTTATAGAGGCATTGCTATGTTTCAGATTGGCTAATTGTAATAGTATTTGGTCATCCTCTTTTTCTTCTAATAATAAATATATTGCTAGATCATTCATCACGACTCTTACCAAAGATTATTCCCTTTCACTAATAATTTTGCTATCGCGAGTTTGAGCCGCGGTCCCAAGAGACCACCTGATTAAACGGCGGCCGCATGCGGATAGTCGATATGCGGCGGTCGCTGCACCGCCGCGTGGAAGGAACATACCTTTAGTGCGCGTTAGCGTAAACTTGCCATAATATAAATACGATTAGCGATTACATATCTAAAGTTAAGTAATTTATGTGGGCACCCCGCATATGGAATGTATGTTTTTTTTGTTCTACCAGCTTTCATCCTTTTTCAAAAAATGTGTTTTTAAAAAAGTATCATCATTGAAAAAAAAATACACAGAGAGGTGCTTCTATTAGATTTAAGCTTTTTAAAGGTAAAAACCATCGTGTTCATTTTCTCAAGTTTATAAGAAAAAAAATTACCATATTTTAACTTTCGAAACTACCTTTTTTATGCGAAATTAAAATTTTTTCATTGAAATGAGAGAACCATTTTTTTTTTGAATACGCGAGAGGTGACGAGAGAATGGCTTCTCATGTTTTATTTCATCTCGCGGCGACACGATTTTTAAATGTATACTATGTTTTAGGTTACGTTAGCTCCCACATGTATTTACTGTTTATCGATCGCTTTAAATAATCTTTGAAGTATCGTTGATTAAGAAACTGATTAATATGCAATATATTCCTAAAGCACGTGCTTCGTCCGGGTAATGTTTTCAATTTTATTTAATTAAATTTAAACTTTTTGTTTCCCTAGAGCGTGATCTTGATTAGAGCCTTGAACGTAACGTTATTATGTTATGTAACCTTTAAAATAAATCTTACTAATATTCCGTAAAAATATATATATATATATATATATATATATATATATATATATATATATATATATATATATATATATATATATATATATATATATATATATATATATATATATATATATATATATATATATATATATATATATATATATATATATATATATATATATATATCTTTAAAATAAATAAAATTTTTAAAAATAAATCTTTAAAAAGTGTATTTTTATTTGAAACATGTTTACATCCGACATACAATAACTCAAAAAAGTACTTAGGCTAGCTAGTAAAATAAAAATATAACTGTAAGCATACCTTACGATTATAAAGCTTTAAATATTTTAGATAAAAATAAATTCATATATTAAAAAATCATAAAAAAAACATTTTAATCAAAAAAGGCGCTCAAGAAAACCACTTTAAAGGCGCAAATATAGTTAAATTCTTATCTTTTGAGTTGAGCCAGAAAGAATTTTATAACTTTTATAAATTTGGGTTTTGAAAGTAAAATGTTTTATTTTGATGAACTTTAATCTTAATGCTTTAAAGACCTATAAAATTTTACTAAATATAGTCCCTTATTTTCGAACTAAATAAATCATGCATAGCACAGTAGATTAGGGCCAATATAAAGGACAACCGAGAATTTCATATATCACCGTGAACCTAAATTCCTGTTTTTAAGGTTGAGGGTGGTGTCCCGCGGCCACCATCTTAAAAATAAGGGTATGAATAGGTTTTTGAGTTTACCTTCTATGAATATTTTAAAAAAAGCTTTTTTTCCGATAATAATATTCCCTACAACTTGTCCTAATAATATTTTGTGTAACATTTATAATTAAAAACTTATATAAAAAACAAATATAAAATTACGGAAAGCATTCTTTTAGACCGTAATTATTTTTTTTATTGTTACGGTTTAAAAATAAAACCGTACTAATTTTGTATATATAACATTTTAAAAGAAAAAGGGGTACACTACCTCGAAGAGTAGGTGTGTAGACTATAATTTTGTTTTCGTTTTGTTTACAACTAACTATTGTCTGGAAAAGCTTTGGGTTTGATTGTTTTTTTTTATATCCCGGGATCGATGACATTATTGGTGGTTACTCTTTTGTAGCTGTCCGGATTATTTTGCGTTATCTTTCTTTTAATTTAGTTAAATTCATAGGCTTTTGTTTTGTTTTATATTTATCGGAATTTGATGTTTTGATTTTTGAAATAAACCAGCTTAAGTGTGCAGCTGTTGCTTCTTGCATTTCGCAGTGCCTAAACGTGCGTTAAGGTTGGCCGTCCATATTTTGACCCATTTTGATCGCGAATAACTTTTGAACAAATAAAGATATCAAGATGCGGTTTTCGCAAATATACTTATATTTCTTTAAAGTTTATTCTCGTATCTTTACCATTTTTATGTGACATTCCATTAGCTCAAAAACAAAATGGCCGATTTTCCGATATAGGATAACTTGTTATTTTAAATGGAACACCCTATATATGTTTCAATATTTTTAAAAATTTTAAATTTCTTTCCTTTAAAAAAATGTAACACAAGCTATGGTTATCTTAAAATAACGCATTTATTGACCTCCAAAGAATTGACTGTATGTCGAATAGGAATATTATTTTAAAAGGATTTTTGAAAAGTCGCCGGTGGAAACAAAGTTATCTCGTTTCCATAACAGCAACAAGCCTCATTGTCAGCCATTGTTGGTAATTTTGACAAGTTATTTTAATTAGGAAGCGCAAAATGTTCTCGTTAAGCGAAAAAGGAAAATGTGTTATTATGTTTGCCGAAACCAAATCAGTAAAAGAAACCCAGTGAAGATTTAGAAACATGTTTAATAAAGCCCACCCACAAAAAATTCAATTAAAATCTGGCAGAAAATTCTGGAGTACAGGATCTTTAGCCGTAAAAAAAATTAGTAAACAATGAGAATTTGCTAAATAAAACGTTACAAATTCGGAGATAACTCAGGAAGATCCAACATTGTCAACAAGAAAAATCTCAAGTTCAGTCCATATTCCTAAAACTACAGTACAAGAAATCATAAAAAAAGAACTTAATTTAAAGCCATACAAAATTCAAATGTTACAAGAAATAAAAGAAACTGATTTTCCACAAAGGGTGGAATTTTGCCAGAGAATTCAAAATTTAGTAAGGAACAATATACATTTTTTGGATTGACTAATAATGTCAGACGAAGCCACATTTCACCTCAATGGAAAAGTAAATAAGCATAACTGCAGGTTTTGGGCAACAGAAAATCCTCGACAATATAACGAAACACGTTAGAGATTCGCCAAAAGTCACAGTCTGGTGTGGTATGTCAAAGTAAAAATTTATGGGCCATTTTTTTTCATGAACCAATGTAACCCTTGGACTTACGTTGATATGCAAAATCTATTGAATTTGGTCTATTTTCAACAAGATGGGGCTACACCACATTATGCTAACATTACCAAGGATTCACTGACCAACGTTTTTGGAAACCGGTGGATTGGAAGAGGAGGCCCTATTTCCTGGCCACCTCGTTCACCAGATTTGACTGTTCCAGATTTTTTCTGTGGGGATATGTGAAAGAGAGGTGTTATAGTCCACTTCCCAAATTTAGAGCAATTAAAAATTAATATCCGAAACATAATAGAAAATATTCCTGAAGAATTTTAGTCAATAGTTTTAATAAGTTTTTTTCGAATTTAAATAAGTGCGTCGAAGTCGGCGGAAGGCATTTTCAACATTTACAGTAGTTTTTTAAAAAGTAATGTAACCTTATTGTAACTATTATTTTGTGAATAACCTAAACCTTTGGCGATCCTTTTTTTTGTAACATATGAAGCAAATTTTAATTGTTAAATAATATTGTTGGTCGACATGCAGTCAATTTTTCGAAGGTCAATAAATACGTTGTTTTTGAGATCACCATAGCTTGTGTTGCATTTTTTTAAAGGGGAAAGATTAAATTTTGAAAATATAGAAACATATACAGGGTGTTCCATTTAAATAACATAGTTGTCCTATAATGGAAAAATTGGCCATTTTGTTTTTGAGCTAATGGAATGTCACAATAAAATCGTGAAGGTACGAGAATAAACTTTAAAGAAATATAAGTGCATCTGCAAAAACCGCATCTTGATACCTTTATTTGTCCCAAAGTTATTCTCGATTAAAATGGGTCAAAATATGGCCGGCCACCCTGTATTTGGATAATTTTCTGTAGCTTCGAACCAGTTTTCAGAAACAATGGCAAAAATCCAGCTTTTTATTTGATCGTAGTTGCTTAGTAAAATATGTATCAAGAAGAGGGCGGCACTGAGGTTGTCGGTTTTGATAGACAGAGCTGCCTGGTAAAAAGTTAACTCTGAGAAAGATATTCTTTTCTACCCACCATCACAAGGGAAAGAAAGCACACCACGTGTGGGCAATGTCTTGTAAGTTTGATTTTTTTTTACCCTTGTCGAAATTTTTAGACAAATGTAAATGCCAAAGTACATTTCTTTTTTTTTGTAGTGCTGTTTTAGTATTTATGGAGTGAAAGTAGTCACCATATCTGTAAAATTGTTTGGGAAATTTATAACTTTATAATAAAACCACGTGAGGTAAGATGGTTTTTTAAATCCAGGTTAACAGCTTTCTTATGCTAATTTAAAATTTGTAGGATTTTCTTTGATGTTGTTTTATGGGGTGGCAGCGGCTCGTTAAGTATATGTTTTCATAGTTTTCATCTAAGAACTTACTGCAATTTTGTCTAACTTATTAAAAGTGCTTTAATTCGATTTTAAAATTGTAAAAAAAAATTGCTTAGTTAATTTAAGGGGTCATGTTTGAAAAGATTAAATTATTCTTTTCAAAATGGGAAAACTTCGTCAAGAATTTTTTATGCTAATTGGGTAATCTATAGAAATTATTCAATTTCTAGGATTGGGTTTTAGAGTATTGTACATATATGCAAATATAAATTTTAAATGAACTGTTTTTCTTTTAGGGTTCGAGTTTTCGTTTCCAGTTTCTAGATCTAGTTTCATGTTTTATGGTTTGAATTCGATTTACGAGTTCAAGTTTAATGTTTCGAATTAGAAGTTTTGGACCAGTTATCATATTCTGGTCGAATCTTTTGTTTGGTCCATTACCACCTATGGGACTGTAAACACCTTTGACTATGACTTAGCTGTCAATGTTGACTAACAACTGGAGCTGTCTTTTTTAGTATTGACAACTTTTACATTGTCTAAGACATAATGTGGTATATCGAACAATGTTGTTTAATTAATCCATGGTCTTATATAATATTCATTAAAAGCACTTGCTTATTATTAAAATATGTTGATTTCATTAAATACTTAAATTTTTCTTACACTTAACAAAAGGTAACATTTTATTCTTTTATAACCTTAACTTAAATTTAAGACTGGAACTTAGATATAAGTATACATATATGCACTTTAAAGCTTTAAAGGTTAACTTAAGAACATTCAGTATTTAGGTATTGATTTTATAGTACGTGGGTGCTTACTTGCATGTAGGTACAGTTATAGAAATATTTAGTGCTTATGTATTAAGTTTTATTGTGTAAAAGATTATTATTAGCTATTTGGTAATAATCTGCAAAGTCATCTTTTAGAGAAATTAAGGAATGCCTGTTAACTAATAGCACTTTGCGTAAACTATCAGATAAAATATTCATACCGCTAAGAAACACTTAATATAAGTACGTTTTAAACTTGCATGCAGATAAAACATGCTAAGTCGTGTTTCTTAACAGTGCTAATTACGCCAAAAGGTTAATTTTTGCCTAGTCCGTTTTTTATACATATTTAGAAGAAATTGCAAAAAGAACGATACTAATGAGGTCTGTTTTTTCTTGAAAGACTATGTCACTGACTATCTTCCAAATACTGTAAGGCATTAATAATTTTTTTTGTAATTCATATAGTAGGCAAAACAAAAATTTTACAATATTTCATCAAAAGTAAGATTTGCTTCTACCATGGTTGTATTTTTCATCAGGGTATATTCTTTCATGGAATGTGATAAAAACATGAGAGTAGTTAACCGTAAAATTAGGAGCGAATTGCCCAGACACTGGGTTCAGATGTTTAAAGAGGCAAGTGTGAAGTTATTGCCTTTTAAAATCAAAAAAGTAGATAATAACCTCATAAAGGACTGGAATAAGTTTTTGGAACCCATGTACGTAAAAAAATCCCACTTTTGTCCAGACCAATCAGAGAAATGCAAATTACGTTGCAACCACTAGAAGACGTGTTTTAGTAGCCACCACCAAGGGCATATAATGGTAAGTATTTAGTGGTACTTTTTAGTAAATACATTTTTTCGTAATAGGTATACTATTTTTTTGCAAATAAAATTTCGATTACCAGGAAAAAGTATAAAGACCTAGAGGACCTTAAAAGATTTTGCTTACATGAGTTTATTTTTTGAAAACCCACAGGAAAATGAAAATGAGCAGTAATAAAAAAAAACAAGGAGAAAAAGCAAGAGAAAAATTAAAAAGAAATAAGTAGTGTGGCAAGAAATCACCAGTTTGGAATTTTCATTTTGTTTATTTCTTTACTTATTAAAGACTTAGCACGCGTATTTTTGATAATTTAGTAGTTGGTTTTCTCTTAAAACTTATTACAAAAAAAAAGGAATATTTTGATATATCTATGCATTAAAAACAATAGTATCTCGCCCTATAAATCCACAAAGACCAAAAGTAAGTATAGATCATTCCTAATGGATATAAGGTTTTAAACTTTGAAATTGCTTCATTTCCAAACTATGAAAAAGTGACCTTGCTCGTTTTTTCCCTGATGTCTTCATATGTTTTACACAAAAACTGACCTTTATATGTGAGGCTCAAATTTCAAATCAAACTTACTAGTAAAAAACGTATTTCGCTATCTTGCGTCAGTTACTCGCTACAGAGTGTTTTTCAGTCTTGCTTTTTCTTTCATTCTTTAGAACTGTTTTGTTCAGAGATTTTTTAATTCTGTAAATACATTTTCACGCAAAATTTTCTTGCAGACTGCAAATATGCTTTTGTTTTTTATTTGCTAAGATGACGCATTTTTAATTTATTAATTATTTTTTTCAAATTTTAAATAGTACACCCGGTTAAAATACACGTTTCAAAGTAGGAAAACACTATTTCTCTAATTTAACATAATATGCGAAGTCAAACCCAAAATAAAAAAGTACCTTATGTTTTTATATACTAAATATTACTAAGGCTTGTGTAAAAAGTTACATCAAACGGAACGAGGCACGTGTCCTAGCAATATATTGCATATTAATTAGTTTCTTAATTAACTATACTTTCTCGAAATTATTCAGAGCGATAAATATTAAATATATGTGAGAACTAATGTAGCCCAAAATCTAGTAAAAAGTTACAAATTAGTTCAGGAAAGGAGGTAAATTTTTTTGTAAAATGAAACAGTAATTTCGGTCAAATCAGATCAACTTGAAATTTTTTGAAATTTGTTAAGAAAGATGTCAAATATGGAGTTAAATAAGTTTGGTTAATGGGATTTGGTCCAAAACGCTGTAAAAATTGGCCAAACTATTTTTTTGCCCAAAAATAAAAAATATTGAATATCTCAGATAATATTTAATGAATTTTCATAAAAATCGGTATCGGGGGTTTTTGGGTAACTGATTACGATTTTAATGTATGAAATTTCTTAAACACCATTAAAATAGTAAAAACTACCCTTTTTCAGAGGTTTTTAAAAATATTTTGAAAGTAAAGCTCAAATTATCAAATAAATGCGATTTTTTTTTCAGAATAATTAGGAAGATTTTTTATTATTATGCACTAAAATTGAGATATAAGGGCTTATAATAGGGGGTTAATACTTCCCCCATAATAAGAAAGAATACAAAAAACATGACCTTAGATTATTTTTTTTGTTTTTTAATCAATTTTTTGAAAATATTTTATCGTATTTTGACTATAATAATATTCATTCTCTCTTCCCCCCAAGGGGTGAAAAATATCCCTAAATTAATAAAAAATAAAAAAAAAGAGTTATTTAATTTTTTTGTTGCAACTTTTCGTTTTAGAACCGACAAGCTTACAATATTTTTAGTAATAAGAAATTATTAATCCCCCCTATCCCCTAAATTCAATAAAAACGAAAAAAATTCTTGTAATTGCGAAAAAAAAAAATTTCTGGCCCTAACTTTTTTTTGGCTAATAATAACAAGATGTACAATGAACAATTTTAAAGCTAAGGTTATCCCTGAAATGTCGGGTGATGGCACATTTCAATTGGATTGACCATTTTTTTATAATTTCACCCGAAAAAGAAAACATTGACCGTTGCAAACATAAAATATGCACTTTTAAACGGCCAAATCTCCTTACAGATAAAAGATTGATAAAAAAAAGAAAATAAAAACAACTCTAAATAAAGGCTACAAAGTTTGGCTGTTTAAAATAAATACTTTTCACGCTACTGGTCAAAAACTGAAAATGTCTCACAAAAAACAAGATTTGACCCACATTTATGAGTCCAAAACATAAAAAATAATTATCCGATAGGGCTAAAGATGACTGGACATATCAAGGGGCATGTGTTTTGACTTTTTACTAAAGGATTACCCATAACTTTTTTTTTTGCTTATTTTAAACGGTTCTGGTTGGTCTCAAAATTTTTCCAATTTGTCTTCTTGCAAAATAATAATTATCCTTTTTTTTGTGGAAGTAATATTTTTCAAGATATTTACGCCAGAACGATCCGGTCTCTTAATTTTTCGTTAAGCAAACTATTTTATTTCATACTTATCGTACAACAATAAAAAAAGAACATTTTATTTGTCATTTAAAATACTTCATATTAGTAATATAT
Organism: Listronotus oregonensis; assembly: GCA_019359885.1. Classification (NCBI taxonomy): domain Eukaryota; kingdom Metazoa; phylum Arthropoda; class Insecta; order Coleoptera; family Curculionidae; genus Listronotus; species Listronotus oregonensis. The sequence continues at coordinate 24,409 of JAHBCN010003010.1, read as the reverse complement.
ATATTTTTTGTGATACTACCACATTTTCGGTTAAATTAAAAAAAATTAAACAATGTAACATTTTTTGGCAAAAATTACAATTTTCCTTGCGCTATTACTTAAAAAGGGTTCATTTTTATGAAAAAGTGTGTCTTATGTTTTTATGATAAAAAACGACAATTTATCGATTGGGTAAGTAATTTTTTTAATCCCCTTCATTAAATGACCCCCCACCGCCGCCAACAATTTTTCCCAGTATCGGAAGTTGTTTAATTCAATACTGGGCACCTTTCGTAGCATAATACAAATTACTTCAAGTATATACCTGCTTTTAACCCGAAATTTGCGTCTCCTGATTAAACCTGATTTACTGTATTAAATAGTATTGCCGCAAAATTAAACGAAAAAACTTGTGTAGTTTAGTAAACACGATTTTGAGAATGCCCCTCCCTCGATTTATGTAAATACATTTAAGTAAAAGAGTAAAAATATTGTTACTTTTATTCTTATATGTTCAAAATAAGGATACAATGGTTTTTGAAATTTAAAAAGGGCAGATTTAAATCAAGCATTTTTATATGTGTTTTAAATGTACGAAAATTTTAATTAAACATGGTACATATCTAGGGAACGCAAACAGCAAGCTTACAAAATAAAAAACAAACATACACACCATTTACCGGGTGTCTCTCAAAAGCAGCTCTATACTATTCCTATTGTGAAATTAACGATATCGGAAATAAATAATATGGCACACATAACATGGGATTCTGGTTCTCAAACGATTTTTTTAAAATTTGGGTGAACCAAAAAAATCACTGAGAAGTTGAAGCTTAACTGTTTATTAATTCCAATATAAACGCATAAAAGAGTGAATTTTTGTCTAAATCCAACGGAATAATATTTTATATATTTGTTAAGAGTTAAAATAATTTGATTTAACCTTTCCACATACAGGGTTGTCCAGTAACGAATAAATAATATTTGGATTGTGCCAACTAAAATGTTAATAGCGTGATAGATTGTATATATTTTCAGAATTTATACATTTCTGACAGTGTATTATGGTAAATTAAAGTTAAAATTTTTTGGTTTATTGTCCCAAATGCACAGGGGTATTTAGAATAAAATATTTTTTTATGTTGTTTGTGACATGTACAGAGGTACATAGTTTTAAAGTCTGCACATTTTTCTCGCAATATTTTAGCAAAGGTATAATAAAATTAAGCTACCCATAACTAGAACAATTTTTGTGTACACCTGCAGGGTGAAGTATCCAGAAACTGACAGAAAAGTAAAAATTCTGAAAATATATACAATATATCATGAAATTAACATATTACTTAAGCATGTTTATTTCTTTGATACTGGAGCACCATGTATGTGTTGAATAGCAAATTACATTTTTTTAACTTTAACAAGTATGTAAAATATTTTTTTGTTGGATTTAGATGATAAGTCAGACTTTTAAGGCGCTTAAATTAGTATTAAGGAACAGGGAGGCTTTAACTTCTCAGTGATTTTTTGGGCCACCCTATAGGCCTGCACCAGAATGTCCTATTTAAAAGATGTTTGTATTGACCTAAAAAACAACATACTTAAATTAAAAAAAAACGTTTGCGAGCCAGAATGCCATGTTATGTGTGCCATATCATCTAGGGTGTATGTAAACGAAAAAAAAAATGTTTTGACATGTCAATATACTTTATTATGTTCAACTTCTGGTCTAGCAAGAAACAGTTTAATTTCGAAATTTTTAAACAAAACTCTCTATATGCTTTCATATTTTTTTAGATCCACTCTCAATTAAACGGCAAGTCGTTACTTGTCACTTTTAACAACGTCAAATTTTATAGTAGGTATTATTTTTATTTTTTTATTTTTTTTTTGTTAGAAGTCTGTAAATATATGTTGACTTTACTACCTTAAGTCGAAAAAGGGTTTAAGCGCACTATAGTGTGCCAGGCAAAGTTCCGGCCTGATGCCCGCAGTGTGCTTTTTTCCCTATTATAACTTTGTTATCGTTCCACATTAAGGTAAAATATTTGGTATGTAAATTCTAATAAGTATTTTAATTACCTGTAAAAAAATTAAGAAAACTGTGTCAAGTGGTTTCTAAAATATATGATTTTAAAAATCGCTCATTTTACTACTGACTGACTGACTGACTCTTCAAAATTATTAGGCAGTTTCCAAGGGAGTAGAAACTTGAAATTTGATATGTAAGTAGGTTTTAAAGCACAAGTAAAATAACAATTTTAAAAACTGCTTATTTTTACTGGGAATGCCCTGAAATAGGGCCGTAACATAGGGTATTAAGGAGGTATTTTAGAATTTTGCAGGCTAATTGAACCTGGGTTTCTAAGGATATAACTATTTAAGAATGTAAAATGCAGGCAGGGATTTATTCACTAACCAAAGAAAATTGCCACATTTACCTATCAGATCCCAAACCTGGCGCGATTTAAGAAACATTAAAATAAGCATTTTCCGTACTTTTGTATACCTTGCTCTGTAGATAAATCCTAACCGTTAGACTAAATCTAAAGGTTTGGTTTTATCTACAGATCCTAAACCAGGCGCGATTTAGGCAACATTAAAACGAGTATTTTTTGTACTTCAACATAACTTGCTCTGTAGGTTAAATCTAACCTCTAGACTGAATTTAAAGGTTAGGTTTTACCTACAAAGCAAGTTATACTGAAAAAAAGGTATAAGATTTCCCCTATTTTTTTCCATTCATTAAACTTAGAAAACAGAGAAAAGATCCCACCAAATAATCTATGTTAGAATAGGGCCAATTTCCTATCCAAAATACCGTCTGTATTAGTAAAAAAAGTATAATCAATAATACAAGCAGAGCAATTTAAAAATACAGACAGAGCAGTAAAAAACTTGCAAAAAATGGTGGAACAAAATTGTGAACAGAACTTGGTCTACTTTTAGATCTGAGAACTTTAAGATTTTTAGATAGAAACTTGGCCCTTATTTTGCATGTGTTTTTGGTGGGATACAATGTTACTGTTTTAGGGTATTTTTTTTGTTTGGTTACTATTAATTTTACAACTTGTTTTGCTGCTTTTACACTATGCTGGGCTAGGGAAAAAGTTTTATTACAAAATATAAGTAATTCGCACTTTAAATAAAAATCTTGAATAAATAATTAGTAAAAATAAAAACAAAAAATAATTTTTGAATTATAAAGGAAATTAAAATAAGTTAATATACTGGTACTTATTTAAAATTTAATTTAAAAAAATGTCCACCAATATTTATTGCTTCATGCTAAATTTGACAAAAGATTTATGGTTCGCTTTAAAATTTTAAATAAGCAATAGTAGGAAATGCCTTTTCTCTCTTGACGTCACAAAAGCTCTTTAATTTAAATAATAAATTTGTAAAATGTAGATTCTAAAAAACAAAACATCAATTTTAAAGAAAATTCGAAAATCTAAAATTGATGGTCTTTTATATTTGTATCACGTTTTATTATAAAGAAATAATTTGAGATTGAATTACAAAAGGTATATTGATTTCAAAGAAATATTTATTGAATAAAACCATTTTTTGTCGTTTAAAGGCGGTTACGTGTTTGAAATTTATTTCTGAATATCATTAGGGTAATAAAGGGTATTCGAGATACAATGTTCTACGCTTCTTTTGTAAATTACAAAGACACACAATAAAAAAGTTCTGAACCAGATATGTAAAGTACCTTCCGGTATGTTTTTCGGTGCGCTAAAAACAAATCCGAAGTCAGAATTTACCCATCACCCTTAGATTTTGCCCCAGCAACCCCCCAGCACCTCCTCGAAGGGTCAAAATTTTATTTATTTGGAAAAGATATAATAAATATCTGACAATACGTTTTTTGATGTTGTATAAACAAATATGAAGTTAGAGTTTAACCCTAGGAACCCCCAGCAACCTCTAGCATCACCCAGAAAACACCCTAAGGGGAAAATTTTTATTTTATTGGAAGAATTAAAATAAATATCTGAACATACGTTTTTTGGTGTGCTAAAAATAAACATAAAGTCAGAATTTACCCATCACCCTTACATTTTGCTCCAGCAACCCTCTGCAACTCCCCTTCTTAATGGGTAAAACTTTATTTACTTAGAATGTGTATAATAAATATCGGGCAATACGTTCTTTGGTGTACTAAAAATGAATATAAAGTTATAATTTACCCATTACCCTTAGATTTTGCCCCAGAAACCCCCCAGCACTCCCCCCCCCCAAAGGGTCAAAATTTTATTCATTTAAAAAAGATATAATAAATATCTGACAATGTATTTTGGCGTGCTGAAAACGAATATGCAGTTAGAATTTATCCATCACCCTTAGTTTTTACCCCAGCACTCCCTCCCCTCAAAGGGTTAAAATTTTATTCATTCATGCCAAGGCAAAATTTAAGAATCATAGGAATATTCTGATTTCAAAATCGTGTTAAGCATACCTAAAATTAAATTGTCAGATGTATTATACCAATCAAATTAAATTTATGCCATTTCAAGGTTGCTGGGGGAAGATGCTGAGGCAAAAGTTAAAGGTTATGGGTAGATTTTATCTTAAGTTTCGTTTTTAGCACATTTAAAAACGTATTGTTAGATATTTATTTTAATTCTTTAAATAAAATAAAATTTTAGCCCTTTGGATGGTTGCTGAGTGATACTGGGGGTTGCTGGGGATTGCTAGGTTAAATTCAAGGGTTATGGGTAAATTCCAACTTCATACTCGCTTTAAGCACGCCAAGAAACGTATTGTCAGATATTTGTTATACCTTTTCCAAATGAATAAAATTTTAACCCTTGGGGGGGGCTGAGGGGTTACTGGGGCAAAATCTAAGGGTGATGTGTAAATTCTAACTTCATATTCGCTTTTTGTCAGATATTTATTATATTTTTTCAAATGAATAAAATTTTGACCCTTTGGGATGAAAGATGCTGGCGGGTTTCTGGGGCAAAATCTGGGTGATTGATAAATTCTAACTTCATATTCTTTCTTAGCAGGCCAAAAAACGTATTTTAGTTTGTTTTATTTGGGTTACTCGCCTTTTAACTTTTCGGAAAATGGGACCCTCTTGGTCCGGGTCCCGGGGTATGCGGGCTGACCTTGTCCAGCCCTATTGAACCCCTATGAACTTGCAGATTGCCTGCAACAAAAAAGAAGAAAAACCCCCCAAAAAACCCAAAAAATCACAAATATTAATCTACGTTTCGGTGGCAAGTCGGCAACTTGTTCAAAAAAACGTAAAATAAAGGAAAGTGCATTTATTTTATTAAATAAAGACAGATGTGTAGCATCAATATCTGTTAGTTTAAATAATACATGGTTACCTATGCTTGATGCTGAAGTAAATTCAGGTAAACTTAAAATCAATTAACATACCATACCACACACCTTTCTGGTCTTTTTAAATACTATACATACACCAGTCCAATAACCTATTGTCACTTATGACAAAACGTCATTAAAAGTTCAAAAGCTATCAGAATTTTCTAAGTTTTCAGACCTAAAATTTCTTAAAATTTAGTTTTATTTTTTGTTTTAGTTTCAATCTTGATAACGGTGGCCGACTTGCCACCGAAACGTAGATTAATATTTGTGATTTTTTGGGTTTTTTGTTGGGTTTTTCTTCTTTTTTGTTGCAGGCGATATGCAAGTTCATAGGGGTTCAATAGGGCTGGACAGGGTCAGCCCGCATACCCCGGGACCCGGACCAAGAGGGTCCCATTTTCCAAAAAGTTAAAAGGCGAGTAACCCAAATAAAACAAACTAAAACATGGATCCGCCACAAAACTATAGAACATATTTAAAAAACGTATTGTCAGATATTTATTATATCTTTTCCAAATGAATAAAATTTTGGCCCTTTGGGATGGGGGCTGCTGGGGGGTTTCTGGGGCAAAATGTAAGGGTGATGGATAAATTCTGACTTAATATTCGTTTTTACTACACCAAAAAACGTATTGTCAGATATTTTTGTTATATCTTTTTCAAATAAATAAAATTTTGACCCATCGGGGGGGTTGTGGGGTGTTGCTAGGGCAAAATATAAGGGTAATGGGTAAATTATGACTTCGGATTCGTTTTTAGCGCACCGAAAAACATACCGGAAGGAACTTCACATATCTGGTTCAGAATTTTTTTTGTGCCTGTGTTATCATTGCAAAGCAAACAATATTTAAAACTTTCTGTACTCCATTTACTTAACTTATTATACGTAGAATTACTCACGTTAGAATAATTTATATCGCAAAATTGGTCAAAGAGCCGCGGTTTAACGTTAATATTAGCATAACAACTTTAATTCAATTAAATATAAACTGCTCTCGTCCTGTCATCATCTTATTTATGTGTTGTTATACATTAAAATTTTAGTCGGGTTATCCGCGTCATGTAGAAATCGTACCTGCAAAATAAAAACATTAATCATGTATATTCTACAAGTATTTTTCTTTTCAATTTTAGTGTTATCTGTAATTAGTGAAAACGAAGTTACAGTTTGTGATTTAAATTTGATATGGCTCGACGCTAATAGTTCACAGTCCTTTGTTTACGAAGCCGGATCAAATATAACAGATGGTTTGCAGGCGACAGAACAAATTCAAATCAACACAACTATACCAGTTCTTGATTTAATTGACTTATCATTTGCTCAAAATTTAAAAACCATCATTATGGATAACATTGGACTTGGCCATATTAAAAATGGATCATTCAAGTTGTTACCTAAAGCTGTTGAAAACCTTACTATAACAGGAAACTCTATAAGAATAATTGAGGAAAATGTTTTTAACAACCTAACAATACGACATCTAAATCTATCTTCTAACCAAATCCAAAGAATCATGCCAAGAGCCTTTGATAATATGACGAATTTGTTAAGTGTTATTCTTGATCACAACGAAATTATTACCTACAATATTCATTTTATGAATTGTCCGAAGCTTAGGTTTATTTCCTTAGAATATAATTTTATTAAAGAACTTCCAGAGGGAATATTCCGCTCATTGAAAGACAATACTTTAACAGTTAGATTTGGCTACAACAATATAAAGGAAGTTCATAAATTAGCGTTTGATATAAAAGAATTTCGTGAAGTTTATTTGGATCACAACGAACTTCCAAATGCAAAACTATTAATTAAATTGGTAAAAGCTGATAAAGTTGACTTGTCTGAAAACCACATTAATTGTTTACCAAAAGAATTTATGGAAAATGGTTTAAGTAAAATTAAAGTTTTGAACATAACAGCAAATCCTTTAAATTGCACTTGCTTAAATGATTTAAGAAAAAAAGTACGAAAAAATGTGGAATTTCAGAAAATGTCGCCACTAGTTCAAAATATTAATATTATTTTACCAGATAAGATATGCAATTAAATATAAACCAGAATGTGGAGTATTGCTTTTAAAAGGTATCATTTTAAAGGTGTTTAAAATGTTGCAATCTAACAATCGTAATTTAGATTATATTTATGTATTTTTTTTCCAAATAAAAACTATTTATATAAAAATATTTAACTTGGCCATTTTAATTGTTAAAATTTCTTGTATGTATGCAGAGTTAGGGTAATTAAAAGTTATTGTATATTGTAAACATACTTTTCTGTTTTTTTAAACAATTTTTTTGCAGAAATAATATATTTACAATCCTTGTATTAGATAATATGTTGGGAATAATTTTTTTAATAAAGTTAAAAAAAATAATGTAAAGAAATGTTTTTTTCCTTATTTTTAGTTCTATTTTGGCTGTGAAGGATTTCTAATTTATTTATCACTAGACTCATCTAATTCTACAACGTAGACTGGAAATTTTGGGCAATATAACAGATTAAATTTTCCAAAAAAATGTACAAATAATATAAGTTGGGTTATTACCGTTGAATAGTAAACAACCCCCAAAAGTAAAGTATCAATAATTTGTAAATTACAGGATTTTATACAAAAAGAATAAATACTTATTTTTATATTTACCTATTAAAATAAAATGTAAAATCCTTTACTGTTAGCCAGCAAAAAATTAGTATTAAAATATAGTAATTTTTTCGAAAGTTGCAGTAACGCCGATTTTGATCAATTTTGATATACGAGATTTTTTGGGGCGCTGATCACGACTTTGAAAGAATTTTTAGTCGAAAATGTTTTGTTTTTCAATTATGCAATATTAAACTTAAAACCCCAACAAACATCATTTCCACTATATTTCCCCTCCTTTTTGCACACATTTTTGATTGAACACTAAATTGGCTTAAAACTTGTTTTTGTATTTATTTTACACCATTTTTTATTAATTTAAAAAAAATATTTTTAAACTCTGCGGCCATGTTTGCTGAAAAAATCCCTAGTGTATACATGGTTGCGGCGTTTAAAAGTAAAGGTTTGCAATTAAATGGAAAAAAGGTATAAAATAAATATAAAATCTAGTTTTAAAAAGGTATTTATTAAATATTGTGTGCCAATTTAGCGTAAAAATCAAGAATTGTGTGCAAAAAGAAAAAGGAATGGTGAAAATGAGGTTAGTTGGATTTTCCAGTTTGATGATGAATATCTCAAAGACGAAATGTTTTCGGGGGTAATACCACGAGTGCTTAAAAATTACTGATAATTTTCATCAAAGCTTGTTATTTATAATTTGTATAACAAGCTTAAATGAAAATTATCTGGTTAATTTTTATGCACGAGCGGTATTTAGGGAAAATATTTTTAGAATGGAGAAATATGAAAGTATTATACTATTAAAATGTTTTTTTTTGTCATACAATTTTCAATTTTATGCAATAATTAATGCATGCAATTAACACTATAACTGAAATCGTTTTTTTAATTACTTTATCTATTTCATCATCGTGTACATGACCAAATTGACTCATTTTGACTGATTTTGACGTTTCTAATTGACAATACAAACAAACAGGTTCGATTGTTCTGTGTTTGTAAGTAAGTGGAAATACCACGTTGTCTGGGCAACGTAAAATTTCCACTAAATTTTTTTGATTTTGAACGTGTGTTATGGGATAATTTATACATGAGTGAAATATTTGACTAAATTTTTTTTTAGATTTGTGATTAACGCTCCAAAAACCCCCTGTATATTAAAATTGGTCAAAATTGGTATTGGCGAAACCTTTAGGACAATTACTTAAAATATGTACAATTAAGGCACTTTGATACTGTGCAGCCTTTTTATTTTATAACTCCTGCCACATCTGGTTTGTTTATAAATTTAGTTAATTTATTTAAAATGAAGTATTTATAAATGTATAAGACTTTTATTTTGTTGACAAATGTTGACAAGAAAAATATCATTTTTGGGAACACGACAGAAAAAATTTAGGGAAGTGATTTAACTTTTTGGCTTCTTAACCGAACTTTATAGCTCAGTGTAGCCTTGACAAAATAAGTTACATAGTTCTTGGACAATGTTAACGGGATTGGAAAAAACGCGAGTTAAGGTTTCTAAAAAAAATAGTTTTCTTAAGAGCGCGAAAAAGAATTTACATTTGTTTTTTTCGCAATAATTGGAAACAAAGCTATTTTAAAAACCCAAGAGAATTATTTAGAAAAGAGGTGTAAAATTTATACATATTTACTGGTAAAAAAGGTACGAAAGTATCTACCTCCGATTGTCCAAAATACCGGCAATGTCGGTACCAGTGGAAAGGGTATTTTCAAGGGCTGAGTTGACAATAACCCATATGAGAAGTCGGCTTGACTTGCGTCTAGAGGAGACACCCCAGCTGGCGAGCTTCTTGACAGTGTTGACACATGAAAAATGCTTTATTAGGCAGGGACTCGGAGCGTAAGTTGAATAGTAGGCTTTTTCTAAATATGCATTTAATGTAAAAAAGACAAATCATGGGTCTTTTTTACTACGTCTCCGCGTTTTTACGTCTGATATAAAATTGGGAAAATAAAAGGCCGCTTTGCTAACCAGAACTAACCATCACCGACTAGAACTTAGGGTTTTTTAAATTTGTATAAATTATTAACAAAATCTTTATAATTTTTGATATGGTAGAAGTTATATATTTTTTTAAGTATAATTATATATTCCCCTGGTTTTTTCTAATACGTTGTTAAAATTTTGTTTATAACTTCTACAAATAATTTCAAAAGCCCCAAGTTCTAGTCGGTCATGGTTAGTTCTGGTTAGCAAAGCGGCTTTTTATTATCCCCAATTATATTTTAGACGTAAAAATGCGGGGACGTAAAATTTAATTTTTTAGGTTATAAACTGTCAAGAAGCTCGCTAGCGGGGATGTCGCTAGACGCGAATGTCGGCTTGCCCATAATCCTGTCCAAAGTTTAATGTGTTTTAATTCGTGGATGTCAAATTCTAATATTAAATCCTACTTATCAATTTAATTTTAAAGTATTATTATTTACAAGTAAAATAAAATTAAAAAAAAACAAATTAAATTTGTTTTTAAATTTATTTAGTACATTAATCAAATCATTTAATCTGTTATTATTACCTTTCTTTTCTGTGAAATATTATTTTTAAAACTTATTTAAAAACTTTTGTCATTTGCTTAAATATTTCATTTATTTATAGGCCTACCAGCTATAGCTGGTAGCTGTTCAATACAGCAGCCGCAGCTATCATTAAAAATTACGGTTCTTAAAAAATTTCATACGAAAATTGATTTAAAGGCCTATTTTTTATTTACATATAATTGATTTGTTTTTTTTTTATAATTTGCGTATTAAACATGATTTCTAAAAAATAAAGGTAACTTTTATAAAAAAGGCTGGCCCACTCTAAACGCAATAATCTAGTTTACCTAAACTATTTATTTATCCTTTAAATTCTCCGTAGTACAAGCTAAACAGTCTTAAAAGTGGGCAGCCTCTATGTATTGAAAAATAAAAATTGACAATTCTGTAAGTCTATCCAATTAGATATATAAAAAGAAGAAATAAAAAAAATCAAGAAACTTTAAAAATTCCTTGAAAATGTTGTCAAGAATCTTTTTTCTTCGTCTTTATTGTCTTGTCTTAAAATTAAAAAAATATTTTTGTCCTGATCTTGTCTTGAAATATAGACAAATAAATCTAAGTTTTAAGTTAGTAACAAATAACTAAATATATGTTATTTGATTTATTAAACATTTTTAATATTATTAAATAATCGTTTAATTTTAGCGCTTTAGCAAGAAATAAAGATAAGGCAAATGGGATTTCGGGTATTTTAAACTGTTACGTATATAATACTATTTTAATGAAAGGACTGTCACAGGAATGTCTAAATGGGAATAAATGAACACCGTGGCTGGCTTATACATAACTATAACATAAGATCTCATCTAATTACCCCATTGTTTTCCTAGAAATAGTGACACACAATGTACAATTGGTTTATATTAAATGTAAAGCAAGCCTAACTAAGAAGATTAGGCAGGATGAGTAACTTGCTTTAAATATTTTTAAGGCAGTTACGTAATAGTTTTTAAGAAAATATAGGTTAATTCGAACAAAAGATAGAACACTATTAAAAAAAAACATTAATAGTAAGATTTGCTATGTAACTAGACTTACTGTATAGTATGGGCACCAGATGCTTATTTTTAGGAAAAAAGATAACAAAGGATATGTTAGGAATATATATCAACAAATTATTTTTTTTTAAGAAATAATTTATAATTTATTTAAAATTATAATAAAATATTTAGATACACAGGAGTATTTATTGTTCCTCCACGCATATAATGCTATTATATACCTCCTACTTGCTTAGCCATAACAGGAGCAATTAAAACAACCCCAACAGCAGCTATGGAATATCTCTTAGACCTTCCACCACTTAACCTCATAGTGCCGGAAGAGGCAAGAAAGAGCTACTTCCGATTGCAACAAAAACCTACTGGACATCTTGGACGAGATAACACCCAGATGATTCCCCAATACTCATTTAACAAAAACTTCGAGGTAAAAATTCCAGATCGAAGTGAGTGGCAGCAACCCGATCTTCCCAGCACGGTTGGAGACATCATCTGGTATACGGATGGTTCCAAAACCGAGCAGGGAACTGGAGCTGGCGTGTACAGTGAAATGAGGAATTCACAATTCTCTATTCCACTAGAAACACACAGTTTTGTATTTCAAACGGAAATATATGCTTTACTGCACTGTGCAAAAGAAAATAGCAGGAGGGCTTATAAAAATAAGCGAATTTGCATAATAACAGACAGTCAAGCGTCACTGAGGGCACTAGTAAACCCCAAGGTAACGTCCAAGCTGACATGGGAATACCAAAAAGAGCTGAAAGTCTATCAGTAGAATTAAACATGGAAAAAGCTTCATAAGGGGCCCATTCAAAAAAACGAAGGAAGAACTACTCAGACAAAGTAGGAAAAGACTTCACATAACGGTATGGTTGCTAAGAGGGCTCGATAACCTAAGAGGATACCTACACAAGATAGGCTCATACATTGGGGATCCAAGTTGCAGAATGTGCGACGAGGGGGAAGAAACAGCCTATCTTATCCTGTGCGAATGTGAAACATTGAATCACAAAAGACAGGCATTATTTGGGCAACCGAAAATGAGCCCACAGGAATATATTAACCAACCAGTCTCGGAACTATACACACTTGTAGTAGGAACAAGACTAAGGGGAGGATTGGTATAAAAGATAATGGGAGATTAGGCACAAAAAGTCCAAGAGGCTGCGCTGCCTCCGGTAGTGAATCAAGACGGGTCCCAGGGAAGAAGAAGAAGAAGAAGAGATACCTCCTACTTCTAACTCGCGTCTAGATATATCCCGTGATCACGAGCTTCTTGGTAGTGTTGACACATGAAACATGCTTTATTATGAAGAGACTCGGCGCGTAATTTAAAAGGTAGGCTTTTTCTAAATAATGCCTTTAATGTAAAAAAAGCAAATTGTGGGTCTTTTCTAATACGTCTCCGGAATTTTACGTCTGATATATAATTGGGGAAAATAAAAAGCCGGTTTGCTAACCAGAACTAACTATGACCGACTGGAACTTAGGGCTTTTAAATGTATCTAAATTATCCCTACATAGAAGTTATTAACAATTTTTTTTATGTGTAATTATATATTCCCCGGGTTTTTTCTAATACGTTGCTAAAATTTAACAATAACTAAAATAACTGAGTTATTACTTGAAAACGGTTGGAGATACATCACTAACTGAAACGTGGTATATCAATTAACAAATAAAAACAATGGAAGTCCAAGATTTTGGTGTTATAGAAACCAGAACATTGTCTAACTCTTTTAAAGAAACATTTTCAATATTATTACATCAAACGTGTCGAATTGATAACCTTTTTTCTAAGCCGGTTAATTTATAAATGCCGTTATATATTTTTTATAGAGGGTAATGAATCCGCAGACCTCCTTGCCAAAAGGGGGGCGGAAACAAAATTCACAGGGTCGGAACCGGTCATCGGTATATCTTATGGAACGGCCGAGCAGTTCATATCAGCTTGGACACAAAGAGAAAATCTTCGTTACTGGCATGGACTTCCGGGTCTCAGACACTCAAAGGCCTTCATAAGCCCACCGAACCAACAATGTACTGTCAAACTACTGAAGCAATCAAGGGTACGCCTTAAAACTCTAGTGGGACTCTAGTTGACACTGCAGATTAAAATACCACATGCACAAGATCGGCCTAGCGGAAGACGCTGAGTGCCGCATGTGCATGGAGGGGGATGAATCGGCAAAACACATACTGTGTTCGTGCCCAGCACTGGCACGACTAAGATTCGCAATTCTCGACAATGACACCTTGTTGCCGGGGGAGAGATCTCTCTCCCAACAGGATCATCGGATTTATTAGGAGTCTGCACCTGGTGGGAGGAATATAAAAGGGAGTGAGCCACAATAGACCGATCGGTCGTGGTGGAAGGGTGTTATACCCACTCACTTTAAACCTACCTACCTACCAACCTATATATTTTTTAAAGAATGTTGTAAAAATGTTTTAATAAAACCTAAATTTTTAATAAAATATAAAAAAAATAGCTTATGTATTCCATATATACTAATTCTACTTTCTATTTATCCTTTATTAAACATAAGTTCTTGTAAAAATGGCAAATAATAACAAGATAGTAATTCTTGAGTTCCCAAAAAAGTAAAAGATAAAAATAATTCTATCAATAAAATAACTTAAAAAAACAACTTACCCAGCTTTTCTTACGGCTCCAGTACAATTAAATGAAGCGGCCGCAGTTCCTGTTTGTTTTGCCTTGTAGGGGGAGTTCATAACGCTCTCGGCTTCATCCTCATCAGATATGGCCGTCGTCAAGGACATCCGGTCATCATCGGAAATCTGAAGTAAATATAAGGATTATATATATTTATTTTTAAAATTAATGGATTGTCTCGAAAAAATGCTCAGTTACACTAAAAACGGGCAAATTTTTATTATGTATAAAAACTTTAAAAAATCTATAAGTATTGTTTAAGAAAATTGTTTAAAAATATGTTTAACATTCGATAATGGGTTATAGTTTCTTTGAGATAAAAGATTAAAACTGTTGTTGTATATGTAAGACAGTTATAAAATTTTTACATTAAGAAACTGTTTTTAGTACTATACTAAAAACAAAGAGTCAAAAACTGGTAATACCTAGGGAGAGCACATATTAATTTGTTATTTTAGTTTCTGATCTGATATTTCACCATTTTAAATGCCTTGGTATACCTACCAAAAAAATTAGGTCCAATTAGAACTAAAACTAACCAACACTGCCAAAAGTAAGATTGGATGGTTTCTGTTTATTCATAAAATACAGACAGGGGCACCCTACTAGGTATATAGCAATAGACCGGACGAATTTGCAATCGTCCGCTATTTGTGTATGCATTCTTTTTTGTTCAGTAAGAAACAACAAAGAAACACAATTTTCAGTTTTTTGGAAATTATAAAAGTTATACTGAGGATTGAACGAAAGCGCGCCGGTTGGTCGCGAGATCCTCGGCTGCAGTACTTGAGAGGGTCGTCCGGTCCATTGCTATATACCTAGGAGGTTGCCCCTACCTGTATTCTAAATAACAAAGGAAGGCGATAAAATATTTATATACATTCTATTAATCTTTTTTTGAAATGCATAGCAATATAATAATTTGTTAAAGACCCTTATTTTCTTATTTATTGACAGGTCTAAGCATTTATCTGGTGAAGCTGAGGTTCTACATTCTCGTGGGGTATCTCATACCATTCTACCTCTAACTAATGTTAAAGTGCTGTCAGAGACAAGGGGCCTACTGTAAGTTCAGCAATCTGCGACTTAACATGTCCAACACATGTACGATCCAAGAGTGGTCAGGCGAACTGAGGCGCCATTGTGAGCAGTCATCAGAGCTGGGTAGGAATCGAATCCAGGAATCGATTCCTTTTAAAGGATCCGAAGGCTGGAATCGATTACTTTTTAAAAATAGGATCCGTGGTCCGGATTCGTTATATAATTTTAAAATGATCCGGAATCGATTTCAAAAAGAAATCGATTCCTTATATTTCTAATATAAGACAAATGCCAAAATCCCCCATTTTGAATTCGCCATTTTAAATTTCCAATTTCTTACCCAAGATTCTTAATTTCCTAATTTTGACCTAGCCTCCCTAAAAATCCTTATATTCCGAATTTGAGGCAAATTGGTTTATAAATCACAAAATCCGCTATTTTTAATATTTTATTTTAAGTTCAAATTTTTACCTAAGATTCTTAATCGGCATCACATTGATTTCCGGAAATTTGAAAAAAAAACTTACTAAAAAGTATTTTAAGTTACTTTATTTATTAGTTATTTAATCTACTAAAATATGTGTTTATTCAATGTCGCTACATTTTAGAAAAAATATTTTAAAAAGTGTGTAGCTCATACCATACCACTTGTATACAGTGGCGGTTCCTCCATAGGAGCACAGGAGCACGTGCACCCCCAAAAAAAATTAAAATAAAAATTATTTTTTATCGTGCATTATCCGGACCTCTCTAATTTATCGTACGCTAATACAAAAAATAGTGTATTAACTCCCTAACGACGAGCTGACGGAGCCGAAAGGATCCGATTACGGCCGTTCGACGTTCGACGCCAATCGACCGGTCGCACGTGCGATTATGTAGGCGTGGTTTATGCAATTTCTATGGAAGATTATGCCAGCGGGCGCAGGGGGGCAATAAGATTATTAATAGGAAGAAGCGCACACTTTTTATGTGCTCCATATAAGCATTTGGCGCTGTTTCTGCGACAATTTAGGGTGAGTCTCAGTTCTTTCACTAAAAATTGTCAGTTTTACGGTGGAATATTTGCAAAACAATTTTAACTGTTTGAGTTTAGAGCAAAAAATTGAAGTTAAGCGTGCTGGAAAACCTAGACCTGAAATTTTCCTTACACAGACCACCAAATGAAAAGAATGATTGGATTTGTGGATGTGATACAACTAACCAATTGTTTTGTTTTTCGTGCTTGTTGTTCAGTCGCGGAAACGCAGAGCCTGCCTGGACAAAAACTGGGATAACCGACTTGGGGCATTTGGCGCAAAAAATAAAAAAACATGTGAATACTCAGGCTCATATTAACGCTCAGTTGGAGTTACAGCTTCTGGGGAAAGTTGATATAAGGCAGCATTTAGATAGTGCATATTAAAAACGTTTTTTATTTTTTCATTTGCTTTTATACCTTTTAAGACCCAAGAAATAACTTTTGGGTGTGACATCCTATAAAAATCTTGCCTCTGGTATGTTGGCCTCCAGTGGTTTTGTATTTTTGTGTTTTACATCTAGTGCACCCCCTTAAACACTTACCACGAGCCGCCACTGCTTGTATATCAAAACAGCTGAAGACACAACTATTATTTAATTTTCTTTCTCCAAAAACTTGTCTAACCTAAACTAAGTTACTGATTCCCAGATCGGCACCGACAAAGTCAAAGTATGTTAGAACTGTGCAATTTTTTATATCATCCTGTGTATAGCAACAACTAAAATTGTAGTTATAAAAAAATCTAGGCCAATCGAAATGACTAACAGAGTAATTTCACACAAAGTAGAATATGCGTCGGTTAAGCGCGCAGACTTTGCGCCTTACTTGCGTTGAAATCAGTCCCAGGCTATTTAATTAAACTTACTATCGATTTAGAATTAACTGATTTAGAACCAACTGGTTTAGAACCGACCGATTTAGATCCAACCGGTTTGGTGAAAACCGACCGGTTATAAACGACCGATATAGAACCGATCGGTTTGGAAACAATCAGGTTCAAACCGACCGGTTTGGTGAATGCGCCGGTCCGCTGGAATACCGGTTGCTTTCCCCAGTAAGCTATTATTAGGTAGCTAAGCCTGTCACCGGTTTGCGCAAGATCTGCGCGCCCAAGCTACGGACATCTACTACTATATTGCTTTATTAATTTATTTATTGGATCTGTGTAACTAAAAGTTTAAAAACAATTACAGTTTTATATAAAATACTGTATGTCACACCTGCTGACATGTCGATACTCCTAGCCAAAAGTTATTAAGAACTGAAAAAAAAATTGTTGTGAAATAAATGCAAAAAAAAACAAATTAAAAAAACAAAAACTGTTATTTTTTTTGACGATTTTTATTTTATAACAGGTACTTTAATTTTTTTTTATCAAAAGTAATGACTATTTCATGGTTTATATACGTAATAATTTCTAAGAAACGAAATTAGTAAATTATTATTACTACTTTTATGACTTATTTTAAAGATATATTAAGAATAGAAAAAGTTTAATTGATTTTTTTAAGAACCAGGAAAAGAAGTTTAAAGTTCTTTAATGTGGATCTGAATTTTTGTGTAAGGTTTAAACACAAGCATGTATCACATTATACAGGGTGTCCCAGAATATGTGAGCAATCTCTCGAAATCTAATAAAAAACCTAAAAATATTATGACAAGCTCCCATAAACTTTTTTCCTATGACCCTACGGAGATACAGGTACCTAACGGAAGCCCCTGGAAATCGTTGTTGTTTAAATTACTTTTAAAATAATAGGCGTAATTTAATATTTTTTTAATATGATGGTTACTAGATAATTAAATCATATTTGGCTTATTTTGTTTGCCAGGGACGGACAAGTTTTGACACAATAATAGCAGTTTTTTTAACACCCTGTATGATAAAGGCTCAACAATATTATTTTTGGATAGCTTTACCTTAAACTAAAAAAAGTTATTCTTGATTGACATTGATAAAATCAACTATTTACGAGAAATAAAATATTATGGTTTGTAATTTTTTTTACATTATGCAGGGTGTTTTCTAATTGTACGTCAATATTTAGGGAAGCAATTTTTGGTTCCATTTTAAGAAGAAAACTTCATAGGAACGTATGTCCTAAACGTCTTAACTTTTGAAATACAGGGTGGTAAAATTTTCTAAAATAAATCATTTATTATTAATATTTGTAATACCACTTTAGATATGTTAATGAAATTTGGCACTAATGTACTATGTATCAAGAAGCATTTTTTAGTGCACCACATTTTTTTAAATTTCCATTTATTTTGCAAATAAAAAAAATGTGGTACACCAAAAAAAGCTTCTTGATACATAGTACATGTGTGCCATATTTCATTATATAATCTAAAGTGGTATTACGGAAATTAATAGTAAATGATTTATTTTTAAAAATTTTACCGCCCTGTATCTCAAAAGTTAAGACGTTTAAGACATAAGTTTATATGAAGCTTTCTACTTAAAATGGACCCAAAAATTGCCTTCTTAAATATTGACGTAGAAAACACGCTGTATAAGGTAAAAAAATTACCAATCATGATATTTTATTTCTCGTAACCAGTTGATTTTATCGAGGTCAATCAAGAATACCTTTTTTTTAGTTTAAGGTTCCGAAAATAATATTGTTGAGCCTTTATCATAGAGGGTGTTAAAAAATTGCTATTATTGTGTTAGAGCTAGTCCGTCCCTGGCAAACTAAATAAGCCAAATATGATTTGATGGGTTTATTTTAAGAAGATTTATCTAGTAACCATCATATTAAAAAAATATTAAATTACGCCTATTATTTTAAAAGTTATTTAAACAAAAACGATTTCCAGGGGCGTCCGTTAGGTACCTGTATCTCCGTAGGGGAGGGTCATAGGGAAAAAGTTTATGGGAACTTGGATTCCAAGAGATTGCCCACATATTTTGGGACGCCCTGTATAGGCATTAAAATCTAAGGTTATATGTTTATCCCCAGAAGTATTCGGATTTATGCAACTTATAAAAGTCGCGAACTAAAATGACAAATATTGCCCACTTTACTGCATTTATTACCTTTTACAAAATCCCATTGAAAGCTCTGAATTTGTTTAACCTTGTATAAAACTACAAACTCTTTTAAAGGGGTTAAAAAGCCATGAGTTTAATTTAGTACAGTTTTGAAAATCATCAATATAGCAACTTATTACAAATTTAAATTTGGTTGACTTTTGCAAAGTCATTTATCATCTTTCCTTCATCTTTGCACGGCTAAAAATTAACACAATACAAAATATTTATTCAGCATGGCATAACGAAACAAAAGAAAATTGATTAATGATATAATATGGTTTAAACTTTCTCAGTTTAGGCCGCTAAGCTGACATAGTTGGGATAAATTTTTTCCTAAATATTTCTTTTTATTTATTTACTTTAATACAAAAGCCATTTTTTAAGATTTAATAAGAAAAAATACTAAACTAATGGTGTTTAAATTTCTTAGAGTAATATTAATTTGAGCATGGCAACCGCAAAAATAGTAACAAATTTATAGGCTATTGACTAGCACATTGAAAGAGGAACAAATTGGTTGGATAAATTTTAGGATTGAATATGCTTTATGGGTGCCTAAGTATAAAAAAATACGAAGTGCTAATACCACAGCCCCATAAAAAAAAGTTAAAGGTCCGAAAACTTGACCATGGTATTTTTATGTTTTTGGGGTCGCTAAATCCGAATCCGGAGTCAGTTTGACCTCATCAGGTCAGGGTCAATGGCATTTCAAGATCAAATCGCCACCAAATTTAATGGGGTTAAACTGACCACTGATTCGGATTCAGGGACCTTAAAAAGATAAGTATACACTCTTTAAATTTGGTTACGATTAATATGGCAGATTTGACATTGAAATAACCTTGATCCTGACTCAATTTTCCAAAAGACTTTAACATGGTAGAGATCGAACGCTGTAAGAACAACACCGATACGTCACGGTCTCATATGGCAAACTGATATAAAAACGTGACGTATCGGTGTTGTTCTAACAGCGTTCGATCTCTATCTTCATGTTTTTGGGGTCGCTGAACCCGAATCCGGGGTCAGTGCAAAAAATGCAAATGCAAAATATGCAAAATTTGCAAAAGTTTGCATATTTTACCTTGAAGTGTCCTTGACCCCCACCTGATGGGGTAAAATTGACCCCAGATTCGGATTCAGCTTTATTTTTTTAATTGGTCTGCGTAAGATTTGACCTTGAAATGCGCTTGACCCTAACCTAATATGGCAAACTCACCCCGGATTTGGGTTCAGCGATCCCAAAAACTTAAAGATACCTTGAGCTTTTTTGAGAACGGGGTAAATTCGTCAAAATATTAAAAATTATGTGAATAGCTTTTTTGCCGAGAATAAAATTTCTTAATAAAATGGCACATTTTAAAGTTTAACAAAAATATATTGTAAAATAAATGTAAAGAAACAATTTTAAAAAATTAAAAAAAGTCTTTTCTGCCGTTTTTTATAGTGGATTATTTTATTTATCATAAGATAAAGAATTTTTATGCAAAAAATGTTTAATAGCATTAATAATAATAGTTTTATGGTAAATGAATAGTGTTTATATATTTATAAGAAAAGTAATATGTTTAGTAAAAAAACTATTAAAAATTTAATAAAATTATTTTAAAACGATAGAACATCAAGAGCAATGTCTATTTCATGGTGTATATTTTCATTTAGGTCCTCCTAGGTATTTTTCTACTTTAATCGTTTATCACTGTGTAAGTATTACTTGTAGAGAAAAAATGTTATAAGAAAAAAGTTTTAAAATTAAATATCCTACAATAACGTGTTGGTTAGAAATCGCAAAATGCTTGTTGCAAAATACCGATAACCAAAAAAACAAAAAAGTGTAGTTTTTTGTGTGACTTTTTTGATTTTTTGGATGTTTTGGGAAGGTCCATATTTGTCTGTAAAGGGTATTATACTATAATAAAACAATATCCTAAATTTTATTAGGTACGGTAAAATAGTTTTTGCATAAAAATTTTGCAATTTAATTTTGTTTGAAATAAAGTGTCAATTTTGCAAATTAGTAGAACCCAGAATATTGAACTTGGATTATTTTTTTTTCACGTTTATGAGAAGTCAATCAGAGAGATCAAGTTTTCAAACGATGAAAAATTTTACTAAAAATATGGTTTAAAAGTACACGCAAAGACTAAAAGTTCTCAATTGGTCGATTGATTGCCAAGTTTACGGCAAATCTATAAACAACAATAAATATCAACTTCTTTAATATGGTTTATATATGTCTTTTTTAACTTTTTTGCTCTAGAATCATTTTAGTTATTTAAGCAAAAATTGTTTAAATATTATTGTTTCAGCAACTCTTAATAAGTTAACACAATTGCTGGGAGCGCCAAAATGATATGATTTTGTTTTTTACAAAAATGTTTAAAAGCTGATTAAGATCTCTAAAAAATTCAAATTATGGACTCTACTCAATTTGCAATATTGTCAATTTTTATTAACAAATTTGGAGAGCAATATTATTTTGCAAAAATTATTTAACAGATTTTAACCAAATTTGGCATGATGTTTCACAATAGCATGAAGTTTTATCTGGTCGCATTTGGAGGTCTGCAGAGAAATCTAAAGATGTAGAAAATTCATGCAATAAATTATTTGTTTTTGCCAATTGCTATTGCTATTTTACAATAAGCGTAATACATTTTGTGATTTCTAACCAATCCTTTACAATGTCACCGGCACACAAAAAAAAAGTTGGTTGTACATTTGACCGGACCCACTACGGACATGTATTTCGACCCGCTAAATTCGAATTTGAAGTCCGTTTCGCCCGGTCACCCTCCAGATTTAAGTAAAGTGCAAAAAAAAACAAAAAAATTGTAAAAAACTGCAGTCACAACGATAAAAAAAAGCTGTTTGTACTTTTGACCCGACCCACCTACGGACATGTATTTCGAGGCTCTGAATCCGAATTTGAAGTACGTTTGGCCCGGTCATCCTCCGTTTTAAAATGAAAAAATCCCAAAAAAAAAATTGGGGAAAAAACTGCATCACAGCGATAAAAAAAATTACTCAAATCTGAGAGTGAGGGCAAAAGACTTCAATTCGGATTTTTAGACCAATTTACAAAGTTAGAATAATTTTTAAAACAAAAAAAATTTTTTTTTTAAATTTAATAAGTTTGCTTCTGAGACAGAACATATCTCGATTTTTCTTATATACATTTTTTTAAAGGGGTTTTTTAGCAAAAACATGTCCACCACCTCGTACATCCAACCACTTTTGTTTTTTTTATAGAAAAGGCTTGGTCTATTGAGTAAGTATATTTAGCGACAATTTATAATAATAACTTATGGCAGGTGATCAACACATCTAACTGCATGATGTTTAAAATTCTCCTATTCCTATTTAATTTATTGCATTTAAATAATAGTGACAGAGTTAATAAACTCAAGTCAATAAACAGTAATTTAAATATGGGGAAATGTAAGCCAGACCAACTTTCATAATGCTAGGGATTTTAAAAAATTTTTTTTTAGGGGTTTTATAATTATAACCCCAAACTCCCTTAATGCAGTTCAATAATTTATTTAATTTTTTTTTTATTTTTTCATTAAACCTATTCACTTAGGTTATATTGCAATTACTGGTTAGATTATGTCATCTGTAACCGGGGACCTTTTTACGATATTCTAAATTTGATCAGCATCCGCAATCGATTTACAAAATTTTAAAAAAAATTTTTTCCTATTTCTATAGATTTCGCATTGGAACCCCGGGGGGTATTTTTTTTATGACTGCAATCTATAAACCCCCACCCCTCTGGGGAAAACGTGCAAAATTTTAAAAACTCCTTAAATTTTGAGACCTTTGCCAACAGGCATTTGTAAAATATTGGCCTTAAAAACAGCAATAGAGCGGCTTACTCTCCAATAATTTCGGATGCGGTGAGATACTTTACACCACTGTGATTTGCTGCTTTCTCAAAAACCCATTAGGGATAAAAATTCCCAAAAGTAAGCAAAAGCTGTTGTGGGGTTTAAACAATCATTTCTAAAACAAAAAACAAAAGATATATGTACCGAAAAGCTTCACATATTTAAATTATTTTCTACCTCTGTGTAGGGTGTTCAATTACTTCCCCCAAACTCCTCTAAAAGATTTTCTACCGTTCTCGGCATTAGTCTAAACCTACAGAAAAACTCATATTCATTATATTCCTCAAAATAATTTACTCTGGGACGAAATATTCTGGGTCTTCTTACGTCTTCATCACTACTAACATTTATATCATAAAGAAAATCCATCTTTCCTAACAATACTTTAAACACAAATTATAATTATTATAAACTTTTTATAGGTTAACCAAAGCAAAAACTGACAGATCAGTAGTTAACCAATACCTCGACTTCTGTTAACATAACTATTAGTTAACTAAAACTTCTCGAGGAAACCGCACATTGTGAAACAGAATTTTAAGATAACCATTGGTTTTTTCCCTTTAAACCCGTTGGTTACCATAGATTGTGAAAATGGGCCTAAGTGATGTTTACAAATTATTGATCGGTAAGTGAATACTTACCGAATCCTGATAGGTAAGTAATCACTAGAGAAGGGCAAATATGCATATAAATATGAATGAAATATGCGCATAAATATGCATGTAATTTACTTAAAATATGCAAGTAGTTTTGAAAATATGCAAAACAAAATTTTAAAAAATACACTGTTTAATTGTTAATTATTTATTGACATAAATACAGTTATGTACCTAATTAACTAGAAAAATGAAATTGTAAAAACAATATACAATTAAATGATGCTGAAAATTTTCTAGCAAAAATTTTTACCTCCTATCAGAATACATATTTTTATAAATGGAAAAAACTTCTTTTCACGTCAACTGACGTAATGGGGGCGTATTTTAAGCTAGCTACGATTTTGGGATCTATGTCTAAATCTATACAATCATCAAAATTTCCTATTAAAATATCTACTACTTTAGAGATAAATTGGTAACCGTTATTTTTTGCTAAAACGGTTTTAAATTTTTCAAAAATTTCTTTCCCAATTTTACCCTTGACATTTCTGAAATCTGATTCAGAGTATCTTATTATTTGCGTGCTTTCTGTTACTGGTAAACTAGATTGCTCCAATTGAGTTGAGATTTTGGGAAAAAAA
>JAHBCN010003009.1:0-81682 GCA_019359885.1 Listronotus oregonensis | reverse complement strand
GGAGTAGGCGTAATAGCTGGAATCCCGCAAGGCAACTAGCTGAAGAACGTGCCGAAAAATATAAGAAGAGCAACAGAAGCTAAGGCCAATCTTATGAGACAATGGCAAGAGAGATGGGATAATGGTACATACGGACGTTGGACTCATAATATCATTCCCGACATTCAAAGATGGATAAAAAAAAACCCTACGGAGAAGTGGACTATTTTATAACGCAAGCGTTATCTGGTCATGGCTGCTTTAGAAAGTACCTTTTTGACCGACGCAAAGCCGAATCAGACAGATGTTTAAACTGTGGCGGAATTGACAATGCAGAACATACTCTTTTCTTTTGCCCAAGGTGGTAGATGGCAAGAAATAAAAACTGATAAACCAACAAAATATTAACTGGAGAATTGTCACAAACCTTGTAGCCCGAAGCAGGTTGGAGAGCCATAGGTACAATTAGAGCCATTATAGAAAAAAAAGAACGGGAAGAAATATAAACCATGTCCGGGTATAAACAAGCACTTTTTTTGGGCCCCCGGGCTGAAGTAATGCAAGGGGTGGTTCCCCGGCAGTTGCTCTTTCGAGAAGGTGAAGGGTTTTAGTGGGTCGTCTTGGACGAGTCCCCACGATCGAGGTGCTCCTGAGAACAAAATGCCTCGGTTGAGCATAAAACCTTTTCCCAAACCCCCACTAAAAAAAAAAAGTTTAGTTGTAGCATATTTGCGGTTCATTTCATCGTTTGAAAACACGAATTTGACAGGTCTTGTGAATTTTCGTAGCAACAGTTACTCTGGCAAAATTAACAATCATATACATATAAATAAAAAAAAAAATCATTTCACTTAACAACTTTTGCAATTAACTTTTTTTGTATCTGTATGGATGCCATTATCCCAAATGCATTTTCCCGATATTAACCTGCCGTTACATTATCTGCAACATGTGGCATAAAAACTTCATTTGACATCAATGACAGCGTAATCGCCCTACAATATTTGACTAATTATTTAGCCATTTTATGTAATGCCTGAATCTGTTTTGGCGTAATAATTATTTTCAATTCATTGTTTACCTGGGTTATACAGAGAAGGACTGAATGGTTAGTTCTTGTTGGTCAAATAGGTTTATGATGCTGTTTTCCGGCATAACATGTACTGGCAGTTATTTCACAGATTCCAGTGTTTTCACTAACATATACATATTCATTGTCACCGGATATTTTTTAGAACAAGAGATCTTTTTGTTTTGGTTTAATTACAAATTAACATGTCCAGCGCTTGTGTTAAACAGTTAAAAATTGTTATAATTATTATAATCGAATTGACACAAAGTAACAATGCCATGCAGATAACTACGCTAAAAACATCGGATACGTCGATGTAGTTCAATTAAATCAATTAACTTTGAAATAAAAACAGTTTTAACGCAATAAATCAAAACATTTTCAAACTCAATCCAACCGACTTAAACATGAACCGTATCATATTTTTCCTCAATTTTTTTCTTATTTTCAATTACTATTTTAGCACAAAAACCACCTAGACCAGCAAATATAAAAGTTACCAATTTGGACAATTGTGAAACTGGTGCAAAAGAACCAATTAATTGGAAATTTGTCCTAAATAATGTGGATTCAGACGGGTATAAGGCGTTAGATTTGGAACTGGATATTAAAAACGATTTAACAGAGGAGTGGACAGTAAGTTTATTAGTTAATTTAATGGTATGCAATTTCATATGCATAAACACGTTGACAATGACAAAAATGATCATATTTAAAAAATAAATTAGAACCTAATTCTAGGTAAGTTCTGTATTTATAAAATCTTAAACTTCCATTGCCTTTATTTGTTAATTGATGACGTTTTTGTTAGACTTTCTTTGGGCATAGAGGCACCTTAATAAAAAGAAATAGTCCATTGAAAAGTTACATTGGACCTTGCGTTTTTTAGAGGACGCAATTTTATTGTCGGGATGTCTGGGGGGGGTCACTAGGAGCTTAACTCCAAGTTTGTGGGGTTGCAACCCTTTTCCTGTGGCCGCCATATTAGAAAAAGGGGTGCAAACGCCTTTTTCGCTATATCTCCCGAACTATACGTCCTACAAAAATTTTGTTAAGACATAGTTATATTATTATAACCTCTCAAAAATCGCATCAAATTAACTTTTTTTAGTATTCCCTATCATCTGACAAATACAATGGTGGAGACTGGGACATAAACGTTTTTACTCAGGAAGGAAATTTGTGCACTCTTGTAAAGGCATATGTTCGAAGAGCTTGGGAAAATATGATGAAATCCATTACACCAAAAATGAAAGATTTTTGTAATGCCAAAAAGGTAAAAACCCACAAGAAATTACCCATGAGTTAATATTATAAGGTCTGATTAATTAAGACACTCAATCCATTTCAAATATGTTTTGGTTAGTTTGATTTTTCTGGTAAGCTTTTAGAATTAAGTATTAAAACAATTTTTAAATATTAAAATATATAATGTTATTAATACCAAATTACAATATTCTAAAATTAACTAAATAACTAAATCTATATTTAAAAATTTGAAACTTCAGTAGGTCCTAGGTCTTTCTGGATTGTACCCAGTACCGATTCTGCATTACCCCTTTGCACAGCTGAACCAATTTTTTTGGTAATGAAACTTACAAAATTAGAAGTTTTATCTAGATAGAATTTTGCAAGTGTATGGCTGCAAGTAGCGTCTCAAAGTAATTGTTTTCCATATTTCCAGGGTACTAAGGTTATTTCATCTACACGTTTTCCATCGCTTCTGCAAACTCCAAGAGGCTCTTACACAGAAGGATTTTCAGCTGAAATCAGAGCTCTCTTGTCTAACGTCATTTATCTGACTGTGTCTAGAAGAACGCCCTGCACTTTTTTTGCAGCTTAACCCTGTCCACACACAGGTAGACCAAGTATGAGAGCGATGGAAATATGGAATGTTGTGTTATCTAACAAATTTCCCAAGGACGAAGATAATATAATAATAACAAAATAGATAACTGTTTTAATAAGTTCTTGTTGGGTTACTCGCCTGGAAACTTTCTAGATAATCAGACCACTTCGATCCTGGTCACGAGGTATAGAAAACTGAGTGTGCTCAGTCCTAATGACCGCTATAAACTGACAGATCGCCTGAAACAGAAAAAAGAAAAACCCCCCAAAAAACACAAAAAATTAAAAACACTTATCGACGTTTCAGTGGCAATTCTGCCACAATTAGAATTAAATTCTTAAGAATTTTGGTATAGAATTTAGAATATTTTAAGAATTTTCTTTTAATTGAACTGACTTTGCCGATACTCGGTGGAATTCCATTATAATTTTAACGGAAAATGAAAATACACTTTGTATTAAAATTCCACTATATTTGAAACTTATGAGAAAATATTTATTTCTTATGCGACTAGTTTCGCTAACACGGTAGCTTTTTCAAGACTAACTAAAATTTCAAATATTTCTTCAAAGACTAGGTATACATATTATGGTTTATCAGTTCTTGGTAATAGGTAAATCTTTTTATATGGGGTATGGTCTAATTATAGGTAATAAAGATTTTACAGTTATTAAAATTAAATAATTGAAGTGTTATAATACATTTAAATTTAACAATGGGGAATTATTTAGGTCTAATTGACAATTTAATAGAGTATCGGTATTTTTAAGTTTGTTTATTTCAAGGATTGCAGATTCAATTTACGGCCTTTGTTTTCTTTTATGAGGTATTTTGAAATTTTGATCAAAATTATGATTTTGTTCTATTAAATGATTAGCGTGGGAATCGGTTTTTCTTTTTTTGTATAACTTGTGTAATGTTATTTTATTCTTTTGGAAAACTTCAATTTACTTTTTCTATATAAGTTTTTGAAAATCTTTACACGTTAATTGGTAACTCCCGATTTGTGATTGTTATCTAATTTAGATTTGTTGTTTTTTTATTAATTTACTAGTGGAATTTATAGTTTTGAATGCTACATTAATATTAATTTTCTAAGGAATGGCAATATTTTCGCTTACTTGTCCAATATATGTTATAAGTTTAAAAATTGTTTTCTTTTAGGTACTGTAAATCAAGTTGATAGCTTTTTTGTACAGTTTTTTGTTTAGGATTTTTGTTATTATCTGTGAGGTGTAACCATTATTAAGAGCAATTTGTTTAATTATATTAAATTCTTTCTGAAAATTAATTTGTGTGTTTTGAATGTAGGTTCTATGTTCATTTATGCGTTTGGCTAATGGTCTGGGAATTTCGTTTATAATGTATGGTTTGGTTTTTCTTACTTGATATTTAATCACAGATTTAATAGTGTTTTGTGTTTTAAATATAGTACGAATATTAAATTGATTTCCCATTGATTTTTTATTCGTTAAATTTTTAAATAAGTTGAACAATATTTGTTGATAACAACCACTGGAATGCTGGTGGTATTCTAACAAAGGAAAATTGTTTAAAAAAACTTAAAATAAAAGAAGGTGAATTTATTTCTTAAAATTTAATTAAAATTTTTATTTTATTTTTTAATCAAGGTAATCTTGATAATGGTCGTAGACTATCCACCGAAACCTAGATAAATGTTTTGAATTTTTTGTTTTTTTTTGAGTTTTTTTTAACCACCAAAATGTTAAAATGCTTAATATAAACGAAACGCTTACCTTGATTCATAGGCCGTTAGAAAATTTACCAAATTAGTTTTAAAAGTAACTATATTTTAACAACTTATATATTAAATAATAATAAAATAGACAATATTAGTTGCTGAATTTCCGACATTGCCAGTTCATAGCCACTAAGCACACTAAGTTCGCTATACCCCTGGACTATTCTCTAGAAAGTTTTCAGGATAGTAACCCAACAAGAACATAATAAAAAAAAATCCGCCACAAAACTATAGAACATATTTACAATAGATAATGGGTTTTTTACACATCTCTTTATACATTTTAGGGTAAATATACATTGGAAGGTTATCAAATATCGAAATACGACGTAGCCATACCATTAATGTATGGAAAAGTCAGAAGCACCTTAAAGATTTTCGATGAAAATGATGATAATGTATTATGTGCTCAAGCAATTATTGACATTTCCGAAGGTTAAATGCAGCCGTTTTTCGTCTGTATTATCAAAAAAATATGTCATTGTTGAATAAAAAATGTATTAAATATTAGCAAGTATAGATGGTAATTATTTAGTTTTCTCCCTTCACCTTAGCATTTGGCCACATGTGGGTAACACTACTACACTTCAGTGAAGAGACCAAGTAAACTTTGGTAGTTATATCTATTAATTTAAATATTACTTGGTTACCTATGCTTTATGCTAAAGTAATTTAAGGTAAACTTAAAATCGAATAACAGCCCATCCTTTTTTTGTGTTTTTTTAAATTATAAATATACCAGTCAAAACAAACCAATATGCTATTTATGACAAGACCTCGTAAATAATAAATTTCTTAGAATATTTCACTCATGAATAAATTTTCCCATAAGACACGTTAAAAAATAAAAAAAAAATTAGCGGAAATTTCACGTTGCCTAGACAACGTGGTATTTTCACTTACTTACAAACACAGAACAATCTTTTTGTTTGTATTGTCAATTAGAAACGTCAAAATCAGTCAAAATGAGTCGATTTGGTGATGTACAGGATGATGAAATAGATAAAGTAATTAAAAAAACCATTTCAGTTATAATTTTAATTATGTTGCATGAAATTGAAAATTGTATGACAAAAAACCCTTTTAATAGTATAAAACTACCATATTTCTCCATTCTAGAAATATTCTCCCTAAATACTGCTCGTGCATAAAAATTAACCAGATAATTTTCGTTCAAGCTTGTTATATAAATTCCACTCGATCTTTGAACCCGTGGAATTATAAATAATAAAGTTTTATGAAAATTATCGGTAAGTTTTAAGCACTCATGGTATTACCCCCGAATATTCTAAATTTTTTACAAAAATTCATACAAATTTAATTTTAATACCTATCAATGAATTCTTAGATAGAAATAAAGCAAACAAACCTTGTTTGGCATTTATGTGATCAATGGGGCAAGGCGGGAGAGTTCTTGTAAAAACACTGCACCGGCAACGTTGATTAAACACAGTGAATAACATCACTTCGGAAATAAGAACTTTTTCAATGTCATAAATCGATAATTCTTTATTATTAAAAATTATTTTTAACGCCAGAAAACTGCTCAATTCCAGTGATGTTGATCGAGTTAGTTTACAAAAGGTGTTATTACCCTATAAACAGCGTTGGTCGATTTTCTAAAGGTACTGTGATGGCCCACTAATGTCAGCGTCTTTTAATTGACTGTGTCTATCACCATTCGTTGGCCCGATATTAATCCTCAATTAATGGTTCGACAGAAAAAGACATAATGATATATCCACAGTGGCCTATTAATTTAACTGAGAAAAATCCCCAAAGTTATTAATTAAGCATTGGCCCACTGCATTTATTCGTTACTCAACGTACGTAAAATCGTGTTTGTTCTCTTTTTTGGCCCTTTGCCTAACCACCGACAACTAAAAAATGAAGCGTGCCACTATAACCAACTTTAGAAGTTTGATTAATTTTGTGGATGATTAGGGATGACGTGAGGGGGAAAGTTTGTAGCGTTTTTCGGCAGTTTTGTGATTTTTTTGGGGTTTTGGCAAATGAAAGTATATTATGAGTGAAAAGAAGTACCCTGGAACGAAGATGAAGAAGAAGTAGGCATGTTTCACCGTAAATTTATGGGAAAAAATCTGTTGCCTGTCTGTTGTCATTTTAGTATTTCTTTCGCGGTTTCTTTGACCCCTTTTATAGACTTTAAGTCTAAATGTTAGTTTAATTGTTAAATAAAGCATATAGCTAGTTATAAAAAGATTTAAAACTTTATCCAAAGTAATTTTAGGTGCAAAAGCACCCCAAAAGGCGATGCCATCACTCAAGTTGAAGGGAGAAAAACCATTAAAATATGGTTGAGGCAAGCCGGGGACAGGAGTGGCGGGAGGAACAGAAGAAGAAGTACTAGGTAAGACTTGGCAATAAAATTAATTTAGATGTTTAAAGAAAGTATTGCCCAACGTTATTCAACTTTTTGGCATTTTTATTGCAGAAATTAATAATGAAACGAAGTAATAATTGATGAGGCGTTAAAGTTTTTAAATAAATACTTGCTTTAAAAGAATGGCTTGTTTAATAGTAATATAAAGAATATTCTTATATACTTATACAGGGTAGCCCGCAAAAGCTATTAACGCAGGATACTGTAGCATCTACATTTGTACCTGGCAACAATTAGAGATGGTCAAATCACCCAAAAATCATTAGCGATCTTAAAGAACCGAATAAACTTATTTGCCAATTATCTATAGTAACTTTGTTTCTGCAGCAATTGAAACTAATAGAGCCAATGAAAATTTGTAAAATGACATGCATGTCACTTTTTGAATTTTCATTGGCTCTGAGTAGTTTGTGATAGTTTCAAACCGCTGCAGAAACAAAGCTTATATATACTACATTTGTTTTGAAATCAGAATCATTAATGGCACAGGTAGATGTCACAAAATCGTGCATTATTGAAAGCGGTAAAAATATATATTATTAAAAAGTAATAAAAATATCTAAGAAATCTGTAAAGTTTACCTGAGTTAAATTAATATACATATATTTGTGGTTTATTTATGATGTAGTATACAAAGAATTCTTAAATTAATCTAAATAAAACTAATTTTTAAATGCAAAATATAATTACTAAAAGCATATGTTCTTTTCAGCCTCCTCCCCCAGCAATAAAGGAAAGTAGAGAGATAGTGGAAGTTATTGACACTTAATTGTCAGTTGTGTTAAGTATAGTCCGATTTAAAGTTGAAAAGGCCACCAGCTTCATCAGCATGCCTTGTTCTTCTCACTTAAAACTAGTCGCCTGAAATTTTTGTTGGATATACGGTCAAATTCATGTAACGCGCCTATGTTTCAAATTTAACAATGTATGGGTGGAGCGTTGAAAGAAAAAGGCTTAATTGCGGACTCTTGGTATGATGTCCCTGGCCTTTTCTTTTAAATCGGACTCTACATGCGTTAAAGCTTATAAACAAAACAATTTTTTATTTTGTTGTTGCAGTCGCTCTAAATTACTTTATTTTTAAGAAATTATAATATGTTTTTTGTTTATGTGGTTTTGAATTTTATAATGTGTTTTAAATTTACCTGATAAACTATTTTATTTTAGTATCTTATTACGCCTATGGTGATATTTTATAGTTTTAGAATATTTGTTATTTATTATTATATTTCGTATTATTACTTATAATAAGTTATATTAATTTGACTTTGTTTCATTTTATAGTTAGACTATCTTTGGCATTTTAAAATTCATCTGCAAACCACATTGTTTCTATGCCTCGTTTGTCTTGTTGTAGTTTGCAAAGCAATATATTATAGTTTTTATGTATCCATAGGTCTTTTAATAAAAATCAAATTTTACATTTTTATTTTATTTGGTTCTCCATTGATTTTCCAACAGTAAGCCTAAATGAAACACGGTAAATATTAGTTACGAGAGCCAGCTAAGATCCTAATGATTTTCCAACAGTGGCCCTAAATGAAACATCGGTAGATATTAGTTACTATATTGTTAACACCCCAATGGTTTTTCAACAGTGGGCCTTCATAAACATAAATTATAGGGCCAATATGGCTATTGGCAAACTGACTGATAAGTGTTGATGGGGCCGGTGTGCCAAACGCAATAAGGGCCGATGTTGGCACCAACATATATTGTGTCAATGGGCAGTTGAATAATTAAATGAAAAAGTATATGGGGCCATTGATTTTCCATTATTCAATGTTTATAGGGTAAATAAAACAACCTACAAAAAATGGATAAAATGACATTAAAGTGCCGTACAATACCGCCAATAATACCATATTTAAAATTAATCTCCATCTCTTCCAAGCCAATCCTAGACGTGAAGGGCCTTCTAAGGCTGGATTTGGATTTGGCGTCGAAAAATACATAGGAATCTCGAGATTTTTTTTGTCGAACTGTTTATTTCCTATGAGTGTCAGCGTCAACTTTAACGATGACATGGGCGCCAACAACAAGTTTATAAATCCAGGGTAAGATTAATAATGAAATAATGCGACCCTAAACGGTCCGTTTAATGACCCGCCTACAGTGCAAGTAAATAAATAAAAAACACATTTTTTGGAAAAATGCTCGGACCCTTTTATTAGCACTTCTAGTCACTCTCTTATCTGTTAAATAAATATTTATATAGTTTATCCCAAATTTGCGATATTACAATGTTGATGATTTTTTTAAATAATAGCTTAAGTATTTTTAATTTACTTCCTTTAGAGCAAAAAAAAAATGATACTATTAACAAAAAGCCTTGCGACTGCCTCCATGTATAACAGAATAAACAAACCTCTCTTAATATTGTTTAAAATTATTTATTTTATTTAAAAATATTTAAAAAACATGTTGCATAATACAATATTTAAAGAATACAACATATTTATTCCTCTTCATCCAGAATTTCTAATACGTGTTCCAAACAAAACTTTTCGGAAAGACCATTATAAAAATGTGTCTGGGACCTAAATTTTCCAGTTGTAGGAATTGCCACCTCCCACTCGTCTTTGGGTATTCTAAATTTGGTTGCGTTATATTTACCCTGTAAATGAAAATAACAAGTCAACAAATTTAACCTTGGTGATGAAATGCGCGAAATGTATGGAAAAATTATCTGCACAACAGAGACAAAAAAACTTGGTATTTTGTAAAGTACAGGGTTATCCAACGATGACTAGGGAGTTTTTTTTACTCTACCTGTACTTTTATTAAAAAAACTGAAATAGTCATCTTAATTTATTTCCGCCGAGACCAAAAATTCTGGCAATTAAAGGCCCAAAACAAAGGGGTTGTCTGGGTGTCGGAAAAGATTTTCTGGCCCAAAAAAAGCAAAAAATGAAACCCCAAAAAGAAAAAAAAAACACGGTCAAAACCGGCAGAAACCGGTGCCACGGAATGTTTGGACTGGACTATATAAATTTAAGGATACAAAAATTTCAAAAACAAAAGTTTTTAAGTTTTTAATAAGATAACTAAAAAAAAAAAATAAAACAAAATTGTAATTTTAAAAAAAATTTTAAGAGTGTTTCCCCACCCTTGGGGGGAAAAAAATTAAATAAAAAATAAAATTTTTAATTAAAAATTATATTTTATTTAGGTTTTCCCAAAAATTGGTTACGAGGGGAAAATTGGGTTTTTCAACCTAGGGGAGATAACTTTTCAAATTTTTTTTCCAAGGGTAAATTATACACCTTTTAAGGTAAGGAAATAATCTATCCCTGTGTAGCAAAAAAAGGGGTGAAAAAAAAAAAAAAAGTATCAAACAAACGTTTTAGGTGACTTTCTTTAAGGAAAATTAAAAACAAACCAAATTTAAAAAAAACTTTACAGCAGCCTTTTTTAAGTTTGTTTCAAAATTTTTAAAATTATCTTTATCCGTTTTTGAGAAAACTTTCCCCAACCCCAAATGGAAAATTTTTTTCCGGCGGAAGGCCCCTTTTAAGTTAATTGAAAAAGAAAAAAAAAAAGTTTTAAGATTTTTGGGTTTTTTTTTTTAATAAATCATTTTTTTACTCATTTAAACCAAAAATCTTTAACCAGAAAAAACCCAAAAATTTAAAAAAAATTTTTAAATTTTTTTTCCGGGGAATTTTAAAAAAAATTAAAATTTTTTTTTATTTAAACCCCCCAAAAAATTAAAATTTAAAAAAAAGGGGTTAAAAAACTTAAATTAAAGGCCTTGTAAAAAAACGGTTTTTTCCAAAAATTTGTGTTCTTTTTATTTTTAAGATATTGATTTTTAAATTTATTTTAAATTTAGTTTTTTATTTTCTGAAATAACCTTTTTCCGTTATTTTGTTTGTTCCCCCCCTTTTGACTTAGATTTTTTTTTTGGAAAAAATATCCCAGAAAACCTGAGACCCCCCCCCATTTTTTTTCCAATTAAATACAACAGCTGGGGGTCTTTTTGGTTTTAAATGGAGGCCCTTTTTTTTTATGATTCCTCGTATATCTGTTAATCTAAAATAAGTTAGTCTTACTTAAAAACGTCTTTTTTTTAACGTTTAAATCGGGAAAATGTTCATCTACCGTGCCATTAATACCTGTCAAATTAATTCTGGTACCTGTTCACCCTTTAGCAATAGTGCCATTCAGAGAACTTTTTGTTACTTTACTTAAAAAAATTTTAAAAAAACCCTTAAATATTTAGTGTTTTTTAAAAAATTGGCTGTGAATGTGTTTTTCTTTTTTTTATTTTCAAATTAAAAAAAAAAAGTTTTTAAAAGGGAAAAATGAATTCAAAAGGGAAAAAAATTTTTTAATTCTGCTTAGGATTTTTAATTTTAAATTAAAAATTTTTTTTTTTTATAGAAAAAAAAATTTTGGAAATTTCAAAAAGTTTTTGGACCATTTTGAGCACAGGAAAAAAAAAAGCACAAACTTTTATAAAATACGAATTTTTTTTTTAAATTTTATAAGAATTTACAAAAAAAAACGGAGAAACGCTTCCCTTTCTTCAATTTTAACCACCCTGGCCCACCCCATTGTTTATCCCCGGGGTAATTTTTAAAAAGGTTGTTTTTACAAATAGTTCATTTTTTTTTTAAAATAATTGCCTTTAAAAAAATTTAAAGGCTAAAAAAAATATTTTTCATTTTTAAAATCTTTTTTCAATAGTTAAGAACAAAGGAGATTTTCCCATTGAACCGGAACAAAAAACCCAACGGCAAAACCAAAGATTTTAAAAAAAAAATTAAATCTTTAATTTTAAGTATTTTTGATTTTTAAAAATCTTTATTTATTGTTAGATACCTAAAAGTAAAAACTATTTTTTTGATTGTTACAGGCCTTTGAATTGGTCCCAAAAGCAAGAAAAAACTAATTTTGGGAAATTTGACTTTTGTTTTTTTTTAAAAAATCCTTTATTTTGTAAATTTTATTTAAAATATTATAACACCATTTTTTTGAAATTTATATCGAAGCATTCGGTACAAAATTTTCCCAAAACACTCCGAAAATTCAAAAAAGTGACAGTTCAAAAAATTCTATTGGTGGATTTGACGTTTGGTGGGCGGTTCCCCCAAGATTTTTTTGTGAATGCGTTCATTTTACCTTCATTTAACGAAAATCTTATTTTAATAGGCCTTAAACAAAATTTCCATTTAAAAAAAAGGAAAACATCAAATTGAAGTTGGTTTTCCGCTTGTTTTGTTTAATGGGGGAAATTAAAAAATTTCCCAAAAATAGTTTTGGGGGGCCAAATTTCTGGCCCAAAGAAAAATGCTTTTGAAGATTATCGGATGCCAAGGGGCCCGCCAACCCGGGTTTGGAACCAAGGAAAAAAACAAAAAAAACATTTCCCATAATAGGTTAAGGCCCCAAACGCTCCCTTTGGGGTTTTGGGGGCCCAAATTTACATACGAAATTTTCATTATTTCGGGGATCGGTCAAAATCCGGCAAAACGGGGCCAAAAAACCCTTTGTTTTCCCAAAAGTTTTTTTAAGACTGCCTATTTCCAATGACGTAGCGCTCAGTCCAAACTTTTGGAGTTGTTAAAACCCCTTTTGAGGAAAAAACCCCTAACTTCCTTACAAAAAACTACTCAATAATTTTTTTTACTTGAAAAACTTTTTTACTTTTAAATACTTTTATGTACTTCAAGACTTTGGGTTTTTTAAAAATTTGTTTTTCTTTAAACTTTGTTTTACTTAAGTCTTTGTTTTACTTTAATACTTTGGGGTTTCTTAAGTTTTTTTAAGTAAAATCTTGGGTGGTACTTAAGTACTTTTTTTAATTTCTTTAAAAAGCAAAACATTTTAATGAATACTTGGTATTGTACTTGAAGTAATTTTTAAAAAAATTTTAAAAATTGGACTTGTACTTGAAGTACTATTTAAGAGTACTTTGACAGCTCTGACGGCGAATAGGTTGCCAAAAAATGGTGATCAAGGCTATGATAATTTTTTTTTTAATTTTTAATACCTCCTTTATGTTGTCAATTCTTATTTTTTTTTCTACATGATAGTAGTAATATACCACTAAAATTTTATTTTCATAACTAAAGCCTTTTAAAGTTTTAAATTTAAAATTTAAAAAAATTATTAAACTTTTTGTTTATATAATTAAAGAAAAAAATAGTGGTATATTAATACTGGCCTCTAGATTAAAAAAATAAAAATTAATATTATACAGGCGGGTATCAAAAATGTTTCAAACAATTTTTTTTAATAATAGCTTTGACTTTATATTTTTTGGTAACCCATTTGATATAACATAGTTTTTATCCGGATGGCATATGGGTAAAGGTCGTCCCTAATAGCCCGAAAGCTGGTAACGCTTTATGAAGTGTTTGATGCATCTTAAAATTTTGTGTAATAGTATCTACTAGATAGATAAGCAGGTGAACATGTGTTGGCCTGACCTACCTTGGGACACCAGGTACTGCGCATAGGGTAAAGGTGTATAAAGAATGGCCCAAAAAAAGTGTTTGATTCAGAGGCCAACAAACATGTATCGAAAGTTAAAGTAATTAAGAATACAAAAATAAATGAGGCAGACACTTTTCAGGGGGTTAACATTTAATAAAACCACCCCCAAGTTTTTGCAAGAGATGAAAAATCTTTAAAATACATTGTTTTAAAAATAAGTGTCTGATTTGTCAGTAAGTCAATGACATAAAAAATCAGAAGATTTAACTACATATAATTCACGTTTAAAATACTTTAGTTAAGTACAGTGGATAACTATGCCAATAGCAAACCTCATTTTATAACAAGATTAGAAAAATCAAAATGTTTTAAAATCTTTTTTATTTTGACCCTGTAATTCGATTCCTTTTATAATAAATTAAAAAACTGTAAAATTTGAGAAGGTCCTAAAAATATTTCATTGCAAAAAAGTTGTGAATTTTTAAATTCAGCAGGCAGTTTAGCCCCTCTACCGTTCATCCAAGTCTGCGTTTTTATGTTGAGAGATTATAAAAAACAATTGTACAAGTTTTCATGGTGCATTGTTGTTAAAGTTAGCAATGAACTTAACAATGGGTTAAATTTAACAAAAAGGTAAAATGAACACTGTTGGCAACAGGGTATAGCTTAAATGTTAACTTTTTGTCAAATAAAAATTTAGCTCGGGATTTTGCATTTAAAATCAAATATACATTGAAACCTAATATGAAAAAAATTGGTTCGAAACTTCAACAGAGTAATTTATATTTTTTTTTCAAAAACAAGCAGCACAATAGATAGCTTAAGACACCAATACTGGGGAACTTCTTTAAATTTGGGTTTTTAATAGGTTCTCTAATATAATTTATGCCTACTACATTTTATTGATACATTTTGGTAGGTAGATTCATCCAGAGTAGACAGAATATTTGCTGCCGCAGGGCCTTTGTTGAAATCCAAGTTAAACGCATTCTAGATGAGATAGGGTTTGGAATAGCTCAAGAGCGTTTTGTACGATTTCACATATTAATTTCCCTTTTTCATTGTTAAACTTTTCAGAGTACACCAAACTCTGGGACGCGAATAAATTTTCGTCTGTAGAAAGCTACTTAGATTATTTATCACAACCTTCGAGCATATACTACTAGAGGCAACCTTGCAACTTGGTCGTGCGAACACTCCACGTGAGAGGAAAAATAATAAGAATGCAACATTTTTCCCCCTGCTCTACATGCTGAGTGGGTATATACTATTTCCTACCTCAACACGAAAATCGAGAAAGAACAGTTGTACTTTTATTCGTCTTTTCCTCTTACGCACACTGTGAGACTTAATCGGACATGGGGCTTGGCAAAATTATAATATTTAGTAATGCAAGCTAAAAACAATGGGACAGTTAGCGCCCAAATCATTAAATTAAAACATTTTGTATGCTCTTGCATAAGCTTTAAGTAAGTGATATCTCTCTTCTGCATCACAAGAGCATGCAAAATGTATTAATTTAATGATGAATTGCTGATTTGAGCTATCTATTATGCTGCTTGTTTTTAAAGAAAATTATAAAATTACTTTGTTAAAGTGTCGCACCAATTTTTTTTCATATTGTGTGCAAGGTAATTATTTAAAAAAAATTATGCCTAATGAATTTTAAATGCAAAATTTCGAACTAAACTATTTCTTGTTATCTAGTTACCACGAAATGTTTAAAAATGCGCTGCGTTGTCAAGGTTTTTAATTTTTTACTGTTTGTTAAATTTAACAATTGTTAAGTCCACTCGGTCGTTAGTCTATCAGGTCTACTAGTGATTGTTAATAAAGAATTTAAAAATGATGATTTCTGTTTTTATGCGGCGTGTTTCGAAACATTACCTATGACTGAAAAATAAAACTCTTTCGTTATATTAACCAGACCTACAATGATGTTATCTTATGGTATACGTAATATTACCGGTGGGACTCTACACTCTTCTGGTACCACTATAGGCGGAACAACTTCTGCCATTAATCGTTTCCAAGCTGGCAAAAAGAGTTTTTTAACTGTATCACATACGCGTCCATTATTTTCCAAATAAGGCACATACTGATTACCAGTCCACATTTCTATGGATGATCGATACTAAAAAAATGTGTTATTTAATCATCATATTACA
Source organism: Listronotus oregonensis (assembly GCA_019359885.1). Classification (NCBI taxonomy): domain Eukaryota; kingdom Metazoa; phylum Arthropoda; class Insecta; order Coleoptera; family Curculionidae; genus Listronotus; species Listronotus oregonensis. Next base: position 66,004 of record JAHBCN010003009.1, on the reverse strand, counting down.
TAAACATTTGACATTTTAAAACAAAATTAACAGTATTTTTAGCGGAGACAATTATAGTTTTGGACGCTCGCTTACTCAAGCGGGCGTCCATCGAGAGAAAATACGTTCACACGCTGCTACATCAGCGAATACTGTTGCCAAAGCTATAACATTGGTATCAGTAATTAAAAATTATTTCTGTGGGAAATAGTCCAAATTCGTTGTAATATTGATAATTATTTTTTTTTTTGTATAATAATAAAATTTTAATTATGGAAAATTTTACTTTAAATGTATGTAGGTATGTTTGTTTTAAATTAAACATGCGGCTTCCGAATTTGAAAAAAAACAAATTATAAAAAGAATGAACACTTTGTTAAAGGCCAAGTCAGTGGATGTCAGTGAAAAGAAATTATACTATTGACAAATATGTCTAAACATTTTAATAAACGTACCTGAAAAACGTCAGCAAAAATACACATTTTAATGTCTTATTATTACCACTACATAAAAAAAAACACAATTTAGAAACAACAACACAATAAGCAAGACATCAAATAAGAAAAATATTTACTCTAGAAAACTAGCTATTAATGTGTTGTTAAATTGTAGAAAAGAATCGTTTGGATCGTTCTATTTATCAATAATAACTAAATATTAATTTTTGTTTTATAATTCTAGGGTCTCTTGTTATGTGTGAATTTCACAAAATAAAAAATATATTTTAAAAAATTCTAAATCATATTTAACATCGTGTATCCCATTAACTATAGATATATTTTTAATTAAATTTTAATTTTCCAAAGTAAAAATTAACATAAATAAAATGTTATTATTATGCTGCAAAAAAATATAATCTTTATTACAACGAACGCATGGAATTAATTTCTAATTACTGTTACCATTGTTATAGCTTCGGCAACAGTGTTTGTTAATATAGCAGCGTGTGAACATATTTTCTCTCGATAGATACCCGCTTGAGTAAGCGAGCGTCCAAACCTATAAACAAAAATTTAACATTGTTTTGTGCGTCTAAATGAAGATCTATAATAAAATGTCTTCGTTGTTAGTTATTTTTTATTAATAAAACAACTTACAAAAAGAACTATAATTAAATGTATTTGTTTGTAATTGGGCAATTACACACAGGGTATCCAATTTTCGATACTTTTAGGGTGGATTATACAAGCCTGGTTTACACCGCGAGGATCAATTAGGTCCGTAAACTAAATTGAGGATTTATTTTTCTTAGTTCGCGAGGGTTTACATCAACTGAATTTGTGGATCAGTTCAATTCAAGTTTAACTCTAGTACTAAAACGACAGCTTAACATATGATCAGAACCGAACCTTGTTTTTTTAATGTATATCATTCTTCTTCTTCCCTGGGAGCCGTCTTGCTTTAGTATCTGAGGCAGCGCAGCCTCTTTGGCTTTTTGTGCCTAATCTCCCATTACCTCTTATACAAAACCCCGAGACTGGTTGTTTGATATATTCCTGTTGGCTCATTTATGGTTGCCCAAATAGTGCCTGTCTTTTGTGATTCAACGATTCACTTTTGCACAGTATATGGTAGGCTGTTTCTTCCCCCTCGTCGCACATTCTGCAACTTGGGTCCCCATTATAGGAGCTATAAACTAACGCGAGTTATTCCATGCAGAAAGATTACCGATGTTATCAATGCCATGCTATCCAACAGATGCTTTCAAGTCATCATGGGCGAAAAGACCAGTACCCAAATGAAACTGAACAATGGCCTTTCACAAGGATCGGTGCTGGATCCCTGCTCTTCAGTCTCTACATAGCAGATATGCCCAAAATTACATCAAAGAAGTTTGGATACGCTGATGACTGGGCACTTGCTACAAGCCATAAAGACTTAGAGACTATCAAGCAAATTCTAACAAACGACCTGGATGCCCTTGGAAGATATTTCCGTAACTGAAGATTGCAACCCAATGCCGTCAAGACGGAAGTATCGTGCTTTCACCTAAACAACAAGATGGCCAACTACCAACTTAAAATCTACTTTGAGGATAGAGTCCTCAGCCACAATAACCATCCTAAATATTTGGATGTCAAACTCGATAGAGCACTAAGCTTCAAAGATTATCCTATGAAGACAGCTGAAAAACTCAGAAAATAACGCTGATGCCGTTCTCCGCTCCCACGTTGGAATTGCCGAAGGAGATATAAATAGGCTTCGCTTAAGAAAACCCCCCCTAAAAACTGCAAAAACGCTTGTCGAAAAAATCTTTAACATTACTGAATGCTGGAAAGAGGACTGGGAAAATAATGCAGCACCTGCCAAGCGAGGCATGCCATGCGTTACACGCAGGCCAAAGGGTTTCGACTAACCAAGACGAATATGGTCAACTCTTAACAGAATAAGAACGAACTGTGGCAAATGCTCCGATTCACTTTTCGGGTGAGGAAAGATACCCTCCACAAATTGCGACTGTGGCGCGGAAATACAAACTATTGAACACCTGGAGGAGGAATGCCCGATTAGATCCTACAGGGCAACCCAGCTGATTTCTTAGTAGCGACAAAATAGTCAATTGAATACATTTGCAACCTCAATGTTTGTTTGTAGAATATAGTATACCTACTTTGATTGTTTGTAATGTATTGTATCTACTTTTTGTATTTGTTACTGTATTTATGACTTGCCTGTGATGTAGCCATACGCTAAATAAAATGTAGGAGCCTATCTTGTGCAGGTGTCCTCCTAGGTTATTGTGCCCTGTTAGCAGCGCTACTGTTATAAGAAGCCTTTTCCTACTTTATCTGAGTAGTTCTTCCTTCGTTCTTTTGGATGGGCCCCTTATAAAGCATTTTCCATGACTTATTCTACTGAGGTTCCCCCAGTATTCCTAGTATTCTTTCGGGGCAATTTCCTGGTTCGCCCTCGTGCTGTGGTTTTGGTCACTCCAAGGGTAGGTTCTGGTCCAAAGTATGGTGTGGATGATCCATGTCTCGCTAGCTCATCCGCTTTTTCGTTGCCTTCTATTCTCGAATGTCCTGGTACCCACAGGAGAGTTACCCTGTTGCGGTCTCTCAGGATTTCCAGTTCTTTTTGGCATTCTTACGTCAGCCTGGACGTTACCTTGGGATTAACTAGTGCCCCTAGTGGCGCCTGGCTGCGTTATTATGCTGATCCGCTTGTTTCTAAGCCCTCCTGTTATTTTCTTTTGTACAGTGCAGTAAAGCATATATTTCTGTTTGAAATACAGAATTGTGTATTCCTATTGAAATGGGAAATTGGGAATTCTTCATTTCACTGTAAACTCCCGCTTCATTTTTCTGCCCAGTTTTTCACATTAGTACCTTTTAACAAAATAAGAGGATCTTGTTTCAAGTCTGACATTTTTTTATCTTATTATCATTCTCAAAGATTTAATATCTAAGTACTAACACACCGTGGGTATCTGAAGGGAACTGGGAGGAATATACGAAAGTTAAATATTTGGAGGTTGAAATGGAAGAGAAATTCCTTTTCCAGGCAGCCAGTTTCACATTCCAGACACTTTGGGAAGTATAGAAGCGAAAAAAGTTAAACGTTTAAGGCTTCTTCAAATAAACTGTAAAAGAGTGCATTGTGCTGCTACTGCTACTATAAGCTGCGAGAAGAGGAATCATATTGTTTAATTCTAAGAGCTGTAGTCATTTAAATAATTGTAGAAGGACAGGTCCCTTACACCCCCCCCGCTGTGCAAGAAGTAGAAGCTTTATGGTAAAAATAAATTATTCTCATTTGGATTAAATTAAGAATACCAAGAGTTGTGGGAGAAAATATTTTCCAGTACGTATTACGGGTCCATGTCAGAAGAGGAGAAGTACTTTCTTGCTTAAAAGGGACATCCAAGCTAACTCACAGCTGTGTTGTCCTAACGCAGGAGAGAATATTGCGCCCATTATTGAAAAATTGTTAAGACAATGTCTTCTAAGGATGCGTCGTGCCATAAATGAAATTGCCAAAATTGGACCGCGCCCCGATGTCATCACAATATCTGCGTCGCACAGTGAAAAATATGGAAAACCATTCTGGACACGAGTCAACTTTAATCGAATAGTAATGTTTTTTTCTTATTTATCTTTATTGACGTTTTTTTATATTTTCCCCAGAGATAATTTTAATTTTGCCCTCAAAACCAAATAACCCCTTTCTGCAATAATCTGATAGATGGTTTACAGTATTAATAAGTTAATTTCCTGTTTCTTCAAGTACTTACTAAATAATTGTCGTTTATTTCTTCGTCCAATTTAAGGCAAAATGATAAAGATTTTAATCCATCTTCCTCTTTATAGTCAAGATCGTAATCAAATTCATCATAGCCCATAACCTTACATTTTTTCAGTGATATTAAGTTTATTTCAAACTAAAATGTAAATAGATTTTCAGAAAAAAAAATGTTTTTAGTAATTGCAAAGGCTGCTAAGACTCATTTACCTAAACTAGCGACTACAAAGGTATTAAAAAACATTATTATTACATATTATCCAAATGAGAGGTAAACATATTTATACCCACATCTTTTACAATGCTTATCAAATACAGAACCTGCGTAAGAACTAGTGGCACCTCTTTTGTTAGTTATGTAAGTTCGTACGTGAGAAAGATCTGTGCATTTCAATACTGACTTACAAATCATGTAATTTTTTATTAATTATTTTTTTGTAATCTTTACAAATGTAATAAATAAATATGTTATAATAACCTATTAAAACAATAAATATTATTAAGAAAGTTATAATTAAATGATAGTGAGTAAAAAACGGTAAAAACAAGCCAAGATCTGGTAACACCGGATGTTGTGTTGTAATACTTACAGTAAAATTATGTCAAATATAAAACTTTATTCGTTTTGCGTTTTTAGCAAAAATGCAAAGATGAATTTATATTTTTTTAAATCTTAGTTTTAATATTATTTTTTAGGTTTTTATCCACGATTTTTTTCTGACGCAATTTTTATAATGAGCCTAGCTGGATGTAGTTTCATTAAAATTTGACAGGTATATTTTTTTTTAATTTTAAAATTTCATTAAATTGTTAGGTTATTTATTGACCATGTCAAAGAGGAGTAAAATGAACTACAAAATGTTATTATTTCAAATGTTTACTCACCTAAAATATTAAAAGTTGTGGATTCTACCATTTAAAGAAGGGCTTTTAAGATAAAGTGATTTTGCCCCTTCTCAGTTTTTTATTTTAACTTAAATTCTAGGCACTTTTCGTAAATGACGTTAATGGAAAAGTTGTTTAAAATTAACTTTCCTATCAAAATGTCACCTTCTTAAAGCAAAAAAATACAGAATATATTCAAAAGCGAAGAAAAAACGAAAAACATTTTTTTAAATTTTTACCTCATAAATGTTTTCATGTTAATTTAGGTATAGGTATTGCTTTACAGAAAAAACTGTTATCATGTTTTTAAAATGGTTTTTGGAAAAAGTATTTGGGATTTGTAGTAATTGAGATATTAATTTTCAAAGTTGGCTACTTTCATCGTTTTTTTATTTTTAATGGTTTACAAGAATAATAATTAATTAAAAACTTACATCAAGTGTAACATCAAAATGTGGCTTAATACTATTTGGCGTATAAATTGAGCTTTTATTAAACTAGTACTTCCAAATTCCATTCTTTAACATTTTTTACTAAGTAACCATTTAGGAATAAATTTTCATCTTTTTAATCAGATAATAGCCGTTAATATGGGACATTTATTTTTTGAAACCCACTCTTTATAATTCAAATATTTAATATTTTTTATTTAAATAATTAATTTAGCGATGAGTATGAAATTCAATATCTCTGACATACTAAATTCTTAATTTTGCCACCATGAGCGCTTGTGCATAACCATAAGGTCGCGCAGGATCTCTATAGATAAGACAACAAATTAAATAAATATACAGGGTGTCCCAAAAGTAATGGAACACAGAGCAACAGCAGATTCCTTGGGTCAAAATAATGCAATTTACGTAAACTTGCCTTATCCGAAAGTTAATAATAACAAAGATACAGGGTGTTAAACTTTTAATTTTGCTTTCGTTTTTTCTTAATAATTTTTAACCAAATGACCTAGCGGTAAAATTTGGGATCTGGGGTTTTTTGAGGCAGAAATTTAAATTCGTCCACGCTTTTGATTTTGCTACTAAGGCGCCAGCTACGGCCTACCTCCGTTAATGTTCTTTTAGGCTTAGAATATTGACCTGTTTGTTAAAAATAAGTTACTATAATCATTGCTCAAAATGCTTATTTAGTAGAAGCCGTTCTCGAGATAAACGCACTTTAGATCTTGAATTTTTATGGAAAATAATTTATCCAATTGTTTTAAACTTTGCATAGTGATAGTTCTAACACGTGATCAAAGGTCTTCAGGGCACAAACCGAAAATGCCTAACCTCCCCAAATCACCTCAAAGTCCCCAAATCCCAGTACCTTTGAGGGTGATTTGGGGGTTAGCTTTTCGTTTCCTGAAGCTGTCCGTGTTTAGATATCACAGCAAATTTAAAGACTTGTAATTTATTTTCATAAAAAGTGAAGATCTTTAAATCTTTATCCGAAACTGCTCTAGACTTAAATAAAGTACATTTTGATCAGTGAATTTATAGTAACTATTTTCTAATAAACAGGTCATTTCAAGCCTAAAAAAGTTACGACATTAAAAAAGTGAGGAGAGCTGGCCTCTAGTCAACATTAAAGCTGGACAAATTTAATCCCTCCGAAAACCCCAGATCCCAAGTGTACCCTTAGGTCATTTGGTTAAAAATATTAGAAAACGAAAGCAAATTAAAACTTTAACACCCTGTATCTTTGTTATTATTAACTTTCGGATAAGGCAAGTTTACGTAAATTGCATTATTTTGACCCAAGGAATCTGCTGTTGCTCTGTGTCTCATTACTTTTGGGACACCCTGTATATTAAAGCAATAAATTAATAAGGTGTGCAATAGATGAAATGAAGGTGATCCCATTAAGCGGCAGCTCCACCACGTCACCCGATCAAGACGGGTAATAATGTCTTAACTGTAAGAGTAGCTGCTCAATTTTAATAGGTACGTCAAAATAACTAGAAAGAAATTGTAGTCTTTATTCGCAATTTATCTTTTACTTTAAATGGTTATTCATAATAGGCCTCTGCATACAATTTATATTGATTTTAAAACACATCTCATCTCTTCCTTTGTCCATTAAAGAACCATCTCCCAAATATTTTTTGCAGAAAAAATTTAATGTTTTTTTCAGACTTTATTCTTTATTTTTTCTCTGTGAATTTTGGTATAGACCATATGGTATAAAAAAAACCTATTTTTACGATCTTTATAACGGTACTTGGCTAAAGTATGTAGAATTAATAATAACCGAAATATGATATTTCAAAGTTAAGTAAGTCCGTATTCTGTAGTGTTGTATGACTTTGCAATGTAATACATATCGCGATTAGTATTGATTTTACATACTTTAACCAGGCACCGTTTGAAAGGTCGCAAAATAACTTTCCGTTTTTTATGGCCCATTGCCTATACCAAAATTCACAGAGAAGAAAGTTATAGGACAAAGTTCGAAAAAAATTACTAAAGGTTAAAAAAAACCATAAGACTAGCCAACTTTAAAAAATCATATCTCGGTTACTACAGATCCTAAAGGCTTTTACCTAAATCAGTTTTAAAGAACGTAGTAAGGGCCCCTTTTTCTGTAAAGGATTACCTGCACCTAAAAAATGCATTTTGTTTTTTTGCTTCGTTTTTTTAAATATATGTTTGTATTTTTTTTACCTTAAATATGTAATATTTTAATACAAAATTTAATTTTGAACAACATTTCTCTTAAGTATGTGTACAAAACCTGCATAGAACTTGATTTGAAAAGTTGACAAATTTACCCCTATCTTAAAAATGCACCCCTTTCAATGATAGCACTCCGCTACCTGTTTTGAGCTCAAGTGATCTTAAAAAACCATAAAACTCCTGAATGTTGTCATTTCTTTTTACAGTACTTAGTCAGTAGCCGAACGTTTGGATGAAGATGTTGAAACATCAACTGTTTATAAGATTATCCAAATCTAGAACAAAGTCACTGCTATGCCAGTAACTTTGTTCTAAAAAAATATTTAATTAAAAATATACAGTGTGACCAGTAAAGTCAGCATCATACTGTTTTTTTTTATTGACAGTTTCATTCAAAATTTGACTTTGACTTTAACCGAGATAAAAATTAACCAAAAACAACAGTAGTTAGGATACACTTTAATATTAGAAAATAGTTGAATGAAAAATTTTAGTTATTTTAATATTTATTTTAATTCTTATTTTAATATTTAAAATTTCTTTTTAAATAATCATAAATAAAAATTAAACGCATTTAAAATTTTCCAATTATTGTAGTCTTTAATGATGGCACTGTGTACTTGTTTGTCATAATTACAATGTTATACTCTTAGAGCCAAACTACTTTGTCAGAAATAGATATTTATAGATTAGTAACCTTATGTAGGGTCAAACACATATAACATTTAACCTAATTTGATTTTACCAATTTGGATTTTGTAGAAAAACACACATTTAATATAAAGCTACTTTAAAGAAAATGTATCTGGAATAAAGTGTTGTCAAAACTAAGAATTTTTATGAAGATTGCTTTTGAGTCTTATTTTGCAACAGTGGTTTTTTTATTTTCAAAAATAAGTAAAAAATCAAAATTATCTTATGCACCTAAAATTGTGCATATGGGTAAAAATGGCATTTAAAAAAATTTTTTTTTATTTAAAAGAAAACCCACTTCTGGATTTTTTTTCTGGGAATAAATTTTGACAGGTATTGCGAATCACGTGACGGTAATTGTAAATTAGTGGGGCTCCACCCATTTTCGTCATAAAAATTGAAAAAAAGGATATTGACATTTTTTAGATTTTACGGGTGATTTACAATCTTTAAAAAAATAAAAACTTTTTCAGTGTTAATTCAATGAAAATAAAAAAATATGAACTTTTTAAGTTTTTCGTCAATAAAATGCATCAATTTAAGTTAAGCCATTTCTAATGATTTGTTTTATGTTCTACGTGTAAAGAAAAAAATTACAAAAATAATAATTTTTGGATTTTTCAAATTTATTTTTGAAAAAAAAAACAAAAAAATTGACATTTTTGTTTTTTTTCTATTATTCTATTTTTGATAAACTTCCCAAATAGAAATATTTAACAACTCAAAAATAATAATAATAATAAAATAATAATGTTGATTTAGGTTGGTGAGAGATTTTTTTTCCTAAAATCAGTTAAGTCTGACATAGAAAAAGTTGTCTAGGGTTATAGCAAAATATTTTTATAAATAACAAAAAGGAATTTGTAAAGTGCTTCCACTGCCCACACCACTTATTTGTTCTATATGACGCACAATAGGTCTGATTAATTAAACATTAATATTTACATTTAATGTAATAAACATTTTCACAGGTCAGAAATAATTGTTGTTTTTTAAAATTTATAAAAAAATTAGCCTCGGCTTTGTAATGAGTCAAGTAACAAGTAATAGGTACTTGCTTGTAAGAAAATAAAACTTGAGGTATCTATGCCTATTAATATTTATTAATATTCTTAGTTTCAGATTGATTGTATATTTTGAAAAAGCAAATGTGGACTTACGTAAAAAATAATGAAGGCAAAGAAATTATTTTAAAAAAAACTTATAGGAACGCTTGATAAGTAAAGTTAACTTCAAATATTAAAATTAAAAAAAAAACATTAAAAATTAAAAGCACCTATTCTTCTGACCAGAAATTAACGTATACTTGTTAAAAAATTACTTTTCAAAACAAAAATGGTGGCGGTAGGGAAGTGCCCGAAAAAAAAAGTTTTTAACAAAAAAATGGGCTATTGCTAAAGTGAAACTTCTCCAATATCAGGCATATTCATAAAAAAAATTAAAAATTAAAAAAAAATTGGAGGCAGTGAAAAGGATGCCCCTAAAAACATAAGAAAAAGCTAAAAAAATCTTTATTTTATACACTACAACTTTTTCAAGGTCAGGCATTTTTATTTTTATGAAATAAAATTTTTCACCTATAACCGACGCTCCACCCTATTTTACATCCCAAAAAAAGTGAAACCGTGACTCTACAGAATTACCCACGAGACTACTATTTCTTTGGTTATTTTTCATCTTCTTCTAAGCAGAAATTGATGTCAAAGTCAGTTTGGAATAATGCGATTAATAAAAAAAGCCAAATCTTCTAAATTTAAAATTGCCATATTTGCGATGTCACAAGGAAGGGAGAGGCAGGGGGTTACACAAATATGACCATCTATGACAGAAATGGAAGAAGTGCTTCAAAAATCACGAGATTCGACTGACGCAAGCGAAAGTAAAAACATGCTGATTATATCAACAATAAGAATGTTTTCTTTGGGGTCCTTGCTTTACTACTTTTTAGAAAATGGGACCTCTTCGATCCAGGTCCCGGGGTATAGCTGAATCAGGGATATCAGGGAACTGAGCCTGCTGCACCCTATTGACCCCTATGAACATGCAGATCGCCTGTAATAAAAAAACCCAAAAATGAAACATATTAATCTACGTTTCGGTGACAAGTCGACCACCGTTGTCAAGATAAAAAAAATACCCAAATATCAAGAAATTTTGCTTTAAAAACTTAGGAAATTCTGATAGCCTTTTTTTATGACATTTTGTCATAAATAAAATTAGATTATGTGACTAGTATGTTTATAGTAGTTAAAAAGATAAAAAAGGTAGTATGGTGTGTTAATTGATTTTAAGTTTACCTAAATTTACTTTAGCATCAAGCATAGGTAACCATGTATTATTTGTGGGTTTTTCTTCTTTTTTGTTGAAGACGATCTGTAAGTTTATAGGGGTCAATAGGGCTAAACAGACTTAGTTCGTTATACCCCGAGACCTGGACCGAAGAGGTCCCATTTTCCAAAAAGTAGTAAGGCGAGTATCCCAAAGAAAACATACTGAAACATGAATCTGCCACAAAAATATAGAACATATTTATTAACAATAAGGTCTCTTCCATTATTCTTAAGTAATATTTATTTAAAGTTTACCTGACCAACAACTGTGGATACTACTGCACATACCAATACACATCGTACATAAAACATTTTTATAATATTGGCATAAAAAAAGCGACGCCTTGTCCTTTTATAATGTTTTAATATAAAAGTACATAAAAATTGTAGTTTTACTGCGTGTCGTGTTTTTTTTGAAGGGGAAGTACCTCTACATGTTTTAAATCCATGTGTATATGTAATGTATATAATTGTGTAAAAGTGTGTTTGATGTAAATTTTAGTATTAATATCTATTATAATTGAAACTATTTTCAATACCCAGTAATTGTTGACAATTTATAACGGAAGTAAACATGAAAAGCCAAGGACATGTTAATTCATCGATATGTTTACCTGCCACCAAATATAATATGGGAACCCTCTTTCCTTATGGGAATCCAAAGAGGGTTCTTATATGAAACCTAAAGGAGGTTCCATATGGAAATATGAAACCTCTTTAAGCACGTTCCAGGGTAAAGACTGGACATGTATAGTCAACTGACCCTTAAGAATTTTTAGATCCACTCAACCGAGAAGATGTCGACCAGTCGAGCTGGCGAAACGTCAAGAAGACCAAATCACCGACGACGGCCTAACAACCCAAAAAACAGTAGTTTATCTGATGTCATTTCTACATAAAAAATGAATTTTAGTTGATATTTGTATTTTGGCCCATTGCCGAGTTAAACATTTTTAAAATTATTAAATTATTCATCAAAAATTAATAAAAATAATGATTGAAAATTAATAAAAGTTGGCCATGGATTGACTTGTATTCTTCTTCTTGCTGTGCCATACTCTATATAGAGTGTAGGCGCCCTCTCGCACATATCTATGTTGCATACCAATTAGACACAGATATGGGGACCACCGGCTTAACGTGCCTTTCGAAGCACCTGTGAAAGGGTTTACTAGGCAGAAATACTACACAGTGGTTTGTCATTGCCTTTTGTGAGGTGACGAGCTATGAAAAAGTCCACTGGATAATGCGGGATTCGAACCCGGGTCTTCAACTGATTTGTATAGACGTTTTGATTATTGCTACTAGTTGCTGCAATTAAAATTCAATATACGTGCAATATGGTTTCTGAAACTAAGATACACATCTGTAAAGATCTGCTTCAGAAAATCACACTAGCGGGTAATGACGAATGGGCATTGCAAAGTAAAAGCCGTAGAGCTAGTAAAGCTAGAACAAAGTACAGATAATATCAAGTAATGTAACTCTCCCTGTTGCTACCTGATTCTCTCAGTGACCTCGAGTCGATCGGTACCCTTAAATCGTCAGTGCAGTAGAAGCCGTCCAAGCCATATATAAAAAACAATAAATAAGAAAGTCGAAGCGATAGGTGTTTATAGTCTATTAACGTACTCGATATAGTGCGAGTAAAAAAAGAAGGCTCCTCCCACAGGGATATGAATATTTTGATCGGCTGCCGTTTATTGCTTTTTATATATATTATTTAAGGTAATTGGTCAAAATTTTCAATTAAGTTAGGGCAATGATTTTACTGCATGTCACATTAATTTTTCCGTATTTAAATATATATATATATATATATATATATATATATATATATATATATATATATATATATATATATATATATATATATATATATATATATATATATATATATATATATATATATATATATATATATATATATATATATATATATATATATATATATATATATATAAAAAAAATATATATATATATATATATATATATATATATATATATATATATATATATATAAAAAAATATTTATATATATAAATTATATATATATATTTTTATATATATATAAAATAAAATATATTTATATATTTTTTTAAAAAAAAATTTAAAAAAATTTTTTTTAAAAAAAAATATAAAAAATTTTTTTTTTAATTTTTAAAATTTTTTTTATAAAAAAATTTAAATTAAAAATTTTTTTTTTTTAAAAAAAAAATATATATTTTTTTTTTTATTTTTTAAAATTTTATTTTTATATTTTTTTTAAAAAAAATTAAATTAAAAAAATATAAAAAAAAAAAATTTTAAAAAAATAATAAAAATTTTTTTTAAATTTTTTTTAAAATTTTTTTTTTTATAATTAAAAAAATTTAAAAAATTTAAAAAAATTTAAATTTTTTTTATTTTTTTATATAAAATTTTATTTTTATTTTAAAAAAAATAAAAAAATAAATTTTTATAAAAAATAAAAAATTTTTAAAAAAAATTATTTAAATTTTTATAATTTTTTTTTTAAAATTTTATTTTAAAAATAAAAAATTAAATTTTAAAAAAATTTTTTATATTTTTTTTATTAAAAAAAATATATTTTAAAAAAAATTTTTTTTTAAAAAAAAAAAAAATTTAAAAAATTTAAAAAATATAAATTTTTAAAAAAAATATTTTTTAAAAAATATATTTTTAAAAATAAAATAATTTTATATTTTAAAAAAATTTAATATTTTTTATAAAAAAATTTTATATATATATATATATATATATATATATATATATATATATATATATATATATATATATATATATATATATATATATATATATATATATATATATATATATATATATATATATATATATATATATATATATATATATATATATATATATATATATATATATATATATATATATATATATATATATATATATATATATATATATAATTATACGGGTAAAGTAATGGTGTTATCATCTATTTAAAAATAGTGAATAATGAACATGTTATTAAACGTCGTGGAAAAAATATTTAATTAAACAGAACAGTAAAATTTCTGTAATAGTATTATTTTAATTTCACTTTTATTTTATTTACGGTTTGATGGAGCCTTAGTAAACGAAACATCTCTTTTTATCATTAATATATACTAAAGCGATTACTAATCGATTGAATTTCTAAAAACTAATAACAAGCTTTAATATATGTTTTCACTTTTAAAATTCCGAATAAGTATTAGGCACACTCGTACATTATGTATTTTCCTTTTTTTTTTTGCTAAATTAAAAGTAAAAGATGAAATTGGCAAAAACACAGGTAATTAAAACATAAATTCTGTTACTTCATTAAAATAATTTTTCCAACTATTTTATAATTATTCAAACTTTCAAGTATCAAATTTAGCGTACGCCTATGGTCGAGGCTAGAAATTCTCGCTTCAAGGTCCCTGTGCTGATTGCGTTAAAACGGCGAAATTTGACGCAAGTGACGTTACTTGTTTTTATTTATACTTTGGCTAGAATATGTACAAGGAAAAACGAAGGTTTTAAGGGGCTTCTCTGGTTTGAAAGTCTGATTTTTATGCATTATTTGTTAAGACCAATGAAAAGATAGAATTTTGAGTTTTTATTATTTATTTATATGTGTTTTAGAAGTATACACATAAATGTTTAGCTAAAAATATTCATTGGACCCAAAGTTATAGCGCTCTGTAAATTGTAAAAAATAATATTAGTTTTCTTTTTTTTTTTCCGTGGGGGCATCCATATGTGCTGAGTCAAACCTATGACATACACGTAAACAACTACACCAATTTTTTCCTAAACTTGTTTAAACTTGTCTGTACTTGTATAAGCATACATTTGCATAGAAGAGTCTCAGGTATTAAGCCGACAGAACTCTCAGCGCTCACTCAGCGCTTAGAACTCCTGCCTCTTTTAACTGCTGTATCTTTATAATGGCTTAAAATTTTAAAAATTTACTTTAATACCCTATTCTAGACATATTAAAAAGCAATTTTTTGAACTAATCAAGAAGATCCCCCTAAAAGAGGAAAGAAATTTTAATAAATTTAAAATATAAATTTTTTTTATCAAATATATATATATATATATATATATATATATATATATATATATATATATATATATATATATATATATATAAAATTTTTTATAAATAAATTAAAAAAAATAAATATTTTATTTAATATAATAATTATATATTATTAATTATATATTATAATATTTTATTATTAAAATTAATATATATATATATTATATATATAAATATATTAATATATATATATATAAAAATTTTCTTTTCGACCGTACTAATAAATTACAACAACAAATAGCGGGAATGGGTTGTTATGGGTTAAATGATAGAAATACATGTAATTCTTTAATCCTCTATATTTCGACACAGTTTGTGTCTTTTTCAAGAGACATGGCTAAAACAACTATTATCGTTAACAAAAAAAATCTCCTAAATACAAAACTACACAAAACATAAATTTACTTACAATTATTGTTATTAAGATACCGACAACATCACCAAACAAGAATTTTACGAGACCACGTTCGATTTAGTTTTAACAGTATGGATTACATTTCAAGATTAAAATAAACACCCGAGAGCTAAATTCTGAAAATGTAAAAAGAATCTTTACTATTTTTTATTCCTTAAAGTGATATCGGTAAAAAAACTTACAAAAACACTTAAAATTCAATAAAAACTATATAAAAACATCTACACATACAAAAATATTTAATATACAGTTCTAACAAAAATAAACAGGTTAAGAAAAGTACAAAAACCAAAATGGCGGACACATAATAATACTGTTTCAAAATATTGCAGTAAATGACACTTAACTGGTCAATATCGGATCTAGAATTGATCGTGTTAGGCTCTTTACTGGTGTGGGTCATCTCTAAAAATATTCGTTTTCGATAATTCGTCTCTTTCGGTCCAAAAATTTTAAAAATATTTTGATAATCAAGACCAACCGGATTAGTTAAAACGAAATTGGAAAAAATCGCTACGAATAAAGTACCTTTAATGTGTAAGTTGAAGCAAAACTTTATCAAGACATTTTGTTCAGTAATAGTATTTATGTCATATTCTAAAGTTATAGCTTATCAATTTGAACTATGATGGTTAAGTTAATGCAAAAATGAAAAAACAGATACAAGTCATAGCCAACTACTGATAATTTTCACTTAGGAATTTAGTTAATTTATTTTTAATGGACAATGAGATAAATTTCAATATAATTTTACTAGAGAATGGGACATAATACAAATATCGACTAAGAATACATTTTTAAGCTGTTTTCCTATTTCTACTTTTCTTTTCATTTTTTTTTATATAATCGCATATAATGTAACTTTATAATAGGAACCTTTAATTAAACGTTATATTTTTTTAATCATTGTTTTACTTGAAACGTATTCAACAGACAGAATGGGACCTGAGCAAAATGCTCCACAAAGAAGCGGACCAAAACTTTATTCGCGTTGTGGGTGACGTAATTTACCCACAACACATTCTGGCCAATTAGGTTTGCTCAGCGCTCGAAAACATAGTTCCTCCAGAACAGAAATTTAAAATTAATTCCTCGGGTAACTCACATTCTGTTACTATATTATGTATAACCGCTTTCCTAAAAAAGATAGGTGGTTTTACTTTTCTTCTAATTTTTAAAAATCTAGCCAGTGCTCCCACCTTCCGATTTCCTATTTTAGTAATCTAGAATATAAAATCGAATGCAAAAGCAAACATGATTTGTCTTTATCTTAAATTGAAAAAGCCCTATGGCTAAAAATAAAAAACCAATTTTTCTTTTAAGCAGGGAAATCTAAATAAAACAACATGAAATATTTGCCAAAATTTTTTAATACTTCATACAAAAGCAAATATTATTATTTGTCTTCATCTTCTTCTTCTATGAATACTTCAATTATAATGCACGCTAGCTCGATACCAAACTCGTTATACAAATGAATATCTGATCTAAATTTTCCACCAGCAGGTATGGGTACGTCCACTTCATCCTTTGGCATTTGAAACTTTTCCAGTTTATATTCACCCTGGAAAAAACACATATTGTCAATAATATATTAACAAAAATTAGCAAGAAAAATTAATCCTCAAAGAAGTTCGGATTACTATACACTGGATACTCTACGTCAACAATTTAGGACGATTGCTTTTATAAATCATTAGAGAGTATACATTTCTTTAATTTTTTATCACACAGGTCGTTTCTAAATGTATAAATACATTTAGATACGATGTCTGTACAAAATTTTGAGAAATGTGTACTTTCTTATGATGTATGAAAGAAGGAGAAGTGATCACTTTAATCGTACATTAAAATTTAGAATAACCTTAATGTGGTGCTACATTTTGGTAAATTTTAATTGTTTTTTAAATGTCTTAGAATTTCCTAAATCCTCCTTGGTGAATTTGCTTTGTTTGTACTAATGCAAGTGTAAAGCCGTGTCCACACCAAACGCAACACATAGAAACATTATGTTTATGTTGCTGGTTTGTGGAACTTGTTCCTGATTGTTTCCCGAAGTTTCTTAAGGTTTCTCATTGTTTACGGTTGCAGAAACAAAAGTTCCTCTAAGTTGCTTGTTTCTATATTTCGCGGTATAGATCAAAGGAAATTTAGAAACATTGGTAAACATTTTTGTTTGTCAGGCGCAGTGTGGACAAGTTGTAACTTGATTCGGAAACTAAAGCGTCGTGTATGTTGCAAGGAGCGTACTTCTATTGTACTTATAATTTTTATTGTTTTTATTAACAAAAAAGTTTTCTATTTTCATTGTCAATCCTACATTCTGATATTCAGTCACCTTTCTTTAATGAACTTAATGAGACATACGACGCCCTGTGTATTTCTTTCCAAAAGAGTAGATCTAGTCCAACATTCACGGATTCTTTTTTTTATTATTTTTTAAATAATGATAATTGCAGCCACTGCTGCCTGTAAATCGTCTTTGCCGACATTGTTTACCAATATTGAAACACATACTACACTGATGTAGATGGAACGTTTCTTGTTGCAGCAACACAATGACACTTTGACTAAGATTAGTTTTTTTGTTGTGGACAGAATGTTTACGGTAATTTTGTTGTTGTTTCTGTTTCCTAAGCGGGTTACGGCAACCAGCAACAAGATGTTCCTCTGTGTTTCTTTGGTGTGGACATACCCATAAGGTATGTATTCCCCAAAAAAACACAGAGGAACATTTTATTGCTGGTTGCCGTAACTCGATTAGTAAACAGAAACAACAACAAAATTATCGTAAACATTCTGTACACACCAAATAACGCATTTTAGTCAAAGTGTCATTGTGTTGGCTGCAACAAAAAACGGTTCATTTACATCAGTGTAGTGTGTGTTTCAATATTCGTAAACAATATGGTGCAAAGACGATTTACAGGCAACAGTGGCTGCAGTTATCAATATTTTGAAAAATTAGAAAAAAAAATATTCGTAAATGTTAAACTACTTTTTTGGATAAAAATACACAGGGCGTCGTACGCCTCATAAGCTCATTAAAGATAGATGATTTAATATCAGAATGTAAGATTGACAATGGAAATATAAAACTTTTTTTTAAATATAAACTATAAAAAAAATACAAATACAATAGAAGTACGCTCCTCGCAACACACGATGCACTGGTTTCCGAATCAAGTTACAAGCTGTCCACACTACGCGTGACAAACAAAAATGTGTACCAATGCTTTTAAATTTCCCTTGATCTACACCGCGAAATATGGAAACAAGCAACTTATAGAAACTTTTGTTCCTGCAACCGTAAACAATGAGAAATCATAAGAAACTTTAAGAAAACAAATAAGCAACATAAACAGAATATTCCTTTGTGTTGCTTTCAGTGTAGACATGGCTTTATGGATAAACAAAGGTGTATTATTGTGTGGTACAAAATTTAATTTAGAGACCAGAGATAGCAAACATTTATTATGAAATTATTTATAATATATTAAGGTTTTTATTAAACAAATACTACATTAGAGACAGCCAATACAGTTTTTATTTTTATACAAAATATGTTTACTAAAAAAAACCACTGACATATTAATTACTTTTTTCAGATATTAAAAAATACAAGTTGATGTTTTCTTATTGGAAAAAACTATTTAATAATAAGTTATTCCTAATTTTAATAACACCCAACACCATTATATCATCAGTTTAAAACGTTAACAGAAGATGAAAGCGAGAAAATTGTTCTATATGATAAATCAAATCCTCCCCAGATGTTACAGTGCGATTATATTTATGGCTCGGAGCGTTTATTTTTAAAGACAGAAAAAAATGTTTTAGATAAAAATTGGTTTTTTCCATATTATTTCTTTAAATTATCAGTAAAAAAATATCGCAATAAAATAATGGAAAAATATAGGCAAGTTCAACTTTTTTAAATGGAACACCCTGTATATTATGCGCTACAATAAAAGATTTTTTTTTCTCATTTCAAATTTATATGCATTGATGATATTTGGATGAACTATTTTTGAGACAAGCTTAAAATATAAATAAATTGAAAAAAAAAATCGTATTAGTATCAAGAAAGCTCTGAAAACAATAAAATTGTTTTAATAAATTTGACGTATTCATATTGTAAAAAGTTAAAATTTATCATTTTAACTGTTAAAAGTAGTTTGTATTCAGAAGAACAAAAAATCGCTATTATGTGTCTTTTTTATGGTAACAATAATAGACAGTGCAAAGGGAATATTACTTATTTATATCCTTAACAACGGGTACCGTCTATAGATAATATTAAGTACATCGTAAGAAAGTTTATTGAACGAAAAAGCTTTAAAATGAAGAAGAGGACTGCAGCACGAAATGAAAACAAAGTTTTGGAGACCCTCGTTTTTTCAGGATAATTCTTATACTTTTTATTGGACTAGCACTAACAACTTTTAATAATTTTAGAAAATCCCGAAATATTAATCTCGCATGCGGCACCTGAACTTAATAAAACAGATTATAAAATTTATTTAACCTTAAATTTACAAATTTTATCCTTATAAATTTATGTCCGTTCAGAATCTTTCTGAACAAAACATGCAGGACCGACCTAAGTATCCATTGGAAATAGGTAGGTTTATGTGCAGGATCCAAAGTTTTTAAATAAAATTCTATTCACCGACAAGTCTTCCTTCACTTTAGCAGGAATGTTTAATCACAAAAATAAACATTATTGGTCCAGAGAAAACCCTCACCAAACTCAGCAACATAACAATTTTATTGTTTCCATGGCTTTCTTGATACTAATATGAAACTTTTTTGGAATTTATTAATAATTTAACCTAAAATATCTCCAAAATGGTTCATCCAAATATCATCAATGTATATATATTTGCAATCAGCAAAAGAAGATCTTTCGTTGTAGCGCATAATAAACAGGGTGTTTCATTTAAAAAAGTTGAAGTTGCCTATATTTTTTCATTTTTTTATTGCGCTATTTTTTTGCTCATAATTTTAAAAGATAATATGGAAAAAATCCTACAACTCTTATATAAAACATTTTTTTCTGTCTTTAAAAATAAAGGCCTCAGAAGCCACGTAATTATAATTAAAGACCCTGTACATGGAAACGCAAAATGAAAAAAAAACAAAAATAAATTTAAGAACAAAATTTTGCAAACCAATCCCATCTATCTTTCGTTTTTTCTTGGGATTTTCTTTCTTCTTCCTGGGAGCCGTCTTGATTCACTACCGGAGGCAAAGCAGCCTCTTGGGTTTTTGTGCCTAATCTCCATTATCCTTTTGACCAATCCTCCCATTAGTCTCGTTCCTTCTACAAGTCTGTATAATCCCGAGACTGGTTGGTTGATATATTCCTGTGGGCTCCATTTCGGTTGCCCAAATAATGCCTGTCTTTGTGATTCAATGCTTCACATTCGCACAGGATATGGTAGGCTGTTTCTTCCCCTCGTCGCACATTCTGCAACTTAGGTCCCCAATGTATGAGCCTATCTTGCTGTGTCCTCTTAGGCTATCGTGCCCTGTTAGCAACCCTACCGTTATGCGAAGTCTTTTCCTACTTTGTCTGAGTAGTTTGGATGGGCCCCTTATGAAGCTTTTTCCATGTCTAATTCTACTGAGGTTTCCCCAGTATTCTTCGTGTTTGTTTCGGATCCATTCCCTGGTTTGCCCTCGTGCTGTGGTTTTGGTCACTCCAAGGGCAGGTTCTGGCCCAAAGTATGGTGTGGATGATCCCTGTCTCGCTAGCTCATCCACTTTTTTCGTTGCCTTCTATTCCCGAATGTCCTGGTACCCACAAGAGAGTTACTCTGTTGCGTTCTCCCAAGACTTTCAGTTCTTTTTGGCATTCCCCTGTCAGCTTGGACGTTACCTTGGGATACTTGCCTTACTACTTTTTGAAAAATGGGACCTCTTCGGTCCAGGTACCCGCGTATAACGAACTGAGCCTGCTCAGCCCTATTGACCCCTATGAACTTGCAGATCGCCTGCAACAAAAAAGAAGAAAAACCCCCAAAAAACCAAAAAAAAAAACAAGAACACTAATCTACGTTTCGGAGGCAAATCGGCCACCGTCTTCAAGATAAAAAATTAAAAAAGAAATTTAAACTAAATTTTAAGAAATTTTGGCATCAAAAGTTGGGAAATTCTAAAGCTTATACCTTTTTTGACGATTTGTCATAAATGACACATTAGGTTATTTGACTGATATTTTTATAATTTTTGATTGGTGTTCTTGATTTTTTAGGTTTTTTAGAGGGTTTCTTCTTTTTTGCTGCAGGCGAGCTGCAAGTGCATAGGGGTCAATAGGGCTGATCAGGCTTAGTTCTTTATACCCCGGGACCCGGACTAAAGAGGTCCCATTTTTCAAAAAAGTACCTAAGAAAGCTATCCACTAAGAAAACATAAACGCCATAAAACTATCTATTTAACTTTCCAAAAAAGTTATGGACCAAAATCTAAAATTAAAAAATAATGCATTTTTTTGCATTTATTTTTCAACAAAATGGTGTTTTCAACTTTAGAAAGTATCATTTTAATAAGAAATTTTATTCTTTTCAAAAAACATCTTCATATTTTTGCTAAAAATGCATATATAATTTGGAATTTTTAAAATATTGACAAATTTTTTTTTTCTTATTTAGGCACGCAAAAACCTTACCCAATCATAAAATTTCTCTTACTAATTTGTTTCTTATCAATATCCTATTAATTTGATCTTTAAGATTACGTCTTTGTATTCGATATAGTGTTGGATAAAACATACAGATCTTCTCTGAATGATCTTACCGGACGAACAATGCAGTCCTCTCCAGGTATAGCTGGGACGACTAATTTTTTCAATCGATCCCAAGCTGGCTTCATAACTTTGTTAATTGATTGGCAAACATTTCCATCAGCTTCCATGTAGTGGATATATTGATTACCGTTCCACATATCAACACTTGCTCTATACTAAAAAAATATATACATATATACATTTATTACTTCGTTTTGTTTTGTTTTAGTAGTTTATTTTAATTTTTTTTTTACTAAGAATACAATATTGGCAACAGATGTTATAGTGTTCTGGTTCTTAACTAGATTTAATTTAGTACAATTTCAAACAACACTCTAGAGCTAATGGTACTAATCACCTTAACCTCAAGTCGCGAAGAATATGACAATCACCTGCTAAAATAATACACTTTACTGAAGCATTAGGCCTTTTCTCTACGTATAGCCCTACTACAAAAAATATAAATTCTCCTCTAAAATTGACGCATTTTAAAAATCTCATGATATCTGTTAAAAATTAATATCAGTCAAAAATGTTATGCCTGTAAAGATTACAATAGGTCTGTTTGTTAATCAGAAATAGTGTACACTATTGTACACTTTTAACGTAAGCGCTCTTATGGAAGGTGTATTTTAGGACTATGTGGATAGAAAAAGTGTAAAATAGTTGTGGTTGTATAACACACAGACCTATTATGTCGTAGGACAAAAATTATATTTGGTCTGTCCAAAAGATTACACCTCTTAAAAATTAGACACATGGTAAAATAAATATAACAACGACTTAAATTGACGTCCATATAAAACGCGGTCAAGAGTTAGTCATGTTAGAAATGATGTCTATAAAAAGTAGCCACTGTCAAAAAGATGATACAAATGAATACACTTTTTGACAGGCTATCAGAATCAAGACTGCCCTTAAGCCCATTTTAATACTAAATTAAATTCAGGTTGAAATTTGTATTTGCTTCATTTTTTTTTATTTTTGCCCACCTAAGATGTTTTGGTTACGAAGGCTCGTTCCTCTCAAACTATTGTCAGTATTGATACTGAGGCAAAAATTGTTTTCTAGTCAATATGATGGAAAATATGATTGCGTATCATCCTTATAATTTTTATAAACTGTATCTTTTTAAATCCTTCACTAACCACATAGGACTAATTTTTAATTTACTGGAAAAATCTTTCATTTAAAAGTCCTTGTTGGGTACACGTGATATACTTTTTGCAATGGGAATAATAAGAGCGATTAATTAAGATAATTAATCACCAAGTTACTATTTTTTTTTCGGGATATCTTTCAATTTTAGGCAGCCAACTTAGCAGATGTTTCAATGGTTGGCATATGAATGACAAAGTAATGAATAGACCTAATTTTTGTTTTAGATATCTGCGTACACCTTGAGTAATAGAGGCAATTTTGCTACTTACACCATTATTTTGATCAAGATCTTCTTTTAAATCTGCTGTTAATGTAACAGAGTGTGTTCCTCCCTCTTCATTTAAAGAAATATTAAATTTCAGTCCTTCTGCTGCCGCCAAGGGGCATTTTTGAATAGATATTGGAGTTGCAGTATATTGCTAAAACGTAAAGGGTAATAAATTTGTGTTTTTTTTTAATATTGATTTTTCTTTCGCCAAACATTTTCTTGTCAAACCACAAAATAAAATATGAAGTTTGTCTCTAAAGTCAGCAATAAGTAGTTAATCTTTTTTTAATATACTACCTAGAAGAGTCATTACCTTACTTCATGACGAAAATAAATGTTTTTAAAGTTTTTCAACTACAAAATAAGTTGACATAAGCCCATTACTTGTAAAATTTATTAAAATCCTGACCTTTTTCTGGCCCACGTTTATACCATGTTTAATTTAATTTGGTAGGTGTCTCCTATTATCATTACTATTTTCTTAAAAGTGTTAGACAATGTTATGGTTTCTAGTGTTATGCTAAGAGGAACACGCTATTAAAACTGCACTAATCAAACCAAAAGTTTGGCTAAGATATATTGACAATACTTTTGCTGTATGGACAGGTAATGAGGAAGAACTTAAAGATTTCTTAAAACATTTAAATTACCTTCGACCTCGTATCAAATTCACAATGGAGAAGGAGCAAAATTCGGTCCTACCTTTTCTCCACGTTCTAGTCAAACGAAATAATGAACATATACAAACCCCGGTATATAGAAATCCTACCCAAACTGGACAATATTTACACCAGAATTCTAATCACTCTAACGAAACAAAACTGGGGGTCTTACGTACTCTATATAACCTCAACCGCTGTGTTCACACGTCGCTGTCGTGGTTGGGCCCAGTAGGATCTTTTGGAACATGCGCTAGAGTTGCTGGTTATCGGCAACTCTTTTAGCTAGCGTATGGAACGGGATCCGAAACTAAGATGAACACAAGGCTTAACTCAAGGTGTTAGCATACCGTGCTGATAAGTGAATGATATCATGTGCCTTAAACAGGTGTCTCCAACGGTGCCTCTGAGATACAGGGCGACCTCTCAGAGTATCTAGCCTGTGGTAATGCGGGGCTCTGCCGTAGTGGACTATTACTTCCCTAGCTCCAAACAGAAAGCGGACAGAACCGCTTTTATAGGAAAAAAGTGACAAAGCTGCGCTGACCGAAACGGATAAATCCGTTTTGAGAGGTGCCACTTAAGGTCACAAGCAGACAAAGGTGCGCCGACCGAAACGGGTGAATCCGTTTCGAAAGGTGCCCCTAAAGTCACAGGCGCCTGTCTCACGGGGAAGGGCTAATCCATTCCGAACAAACAGGTGCTTAGGAAGGGATCCCTAAATCTAAACAGAAGGCGGACAGAACCGCCTTATAGGAAAAGGTTCCCTGGCTTTAAACAGAAAGCGGATAGGACCGGTTTCATAGGGTAAGGCCAGAGATGCGGCCTCAGAAAGAACATCTGGTTCCTGTAACAAGAACCTGGTAGCTACCCACGTCACTAGACCGGGAGAGGAGGGCATGACGGATCTAACCGTCTGCTCGTCATACTCTTCAGGAGACAGGGGCACCAGAGCACATCAGAACACATATTGTGCTCGTGTCCGGTAGCGACACGGGTAAGAGGAGATGTAAGAACTCTCTCCCAATCTGGTATCGAATTCATTAGAAGTCTGATCCTATTGGGAGAAACATAAAAAGGTGTGAGCCACAATAGACCGAGGGGTCGCAGTGGAGGGCGTAAAAAGTCCACTCACTTTAAACCTACTTACCTACCTACCTACCTACTCTATATAACCGCGCAGTGACTTTATGTAAGGAATCCCTGCAAGAGGAAATAGGTAACATAACTAGGGATCTTAAGCAGAACAGATACAGTGAAAAACTAGTAAAGGAAACAAGCGAAAATTATCAAAATAAGACAAAAAACTCTACCTTGAACGAGACCTCACATGACCAAATATTTATGACAATTTCATATATTAAAGCATCTTCGGAAAAGATCCGGAGAATCGCGAATAAGTATAATATTAAAACGGCATTTAAATCGCCAATCACTCTAAGAAGTATTCTTACCAAGACGAGACCGGACAACAATGTTTCAAATAAAGACATTTGAAGAGAACACAAAAAACATACGGAACGAGGTGAAACGTCGAAGTGAGAGATTGCCAAACACGCTTGGTCAAAACAATACCGCATAAAATGGTCGGTAGAAAAAATTATTCATAAAGAAACCCACTGGAAGGAAAAAAATATTTAAAGAAGCTGTAATAATTGATAAACAACCAAAATGTATTTAGCAAGCCTAGTATCGATATTCCGAATATCTGGCAGCCGTTGCTGAAGCGTGAAAAATCGGAAAAGTTTCGGTGAACAACGGATAGTATATAAGTAGTAGCTTTAAAGAATAGTTTTTAGTTATCACTTGAAAATGGTTGGAGATACATCACTAACCGACAAGTTGTGTATCAATTAATAAATAAAGACAATGGAAGTTGAAGATTTTAGTGTTATTGAAATCAATAATATTGTTTTGGATAATTTTCCCCCTAAAAGTTCCTTTTACATATGTCCATCACTCTCAAAGTATATGAGTAAATTTAATAATAATTTAATTTCCGATTACTCATTGCGTTATCTTAATATAATTGTTCAAAAATTTTATCTTTTAAGCCTACTTTTTCAACATGTGGTTATTAGATTTACTTAGCAACACCAACCCCGTTTCGTATTTCGTCGTTTCTATGGTATTTAACCCAAAGTTAATAATAACCGTGTATGTGAAAGTGGACCTAAGAAACCTACGTTTATGACTTAATATTGATTTTTTCAAAAATTCGTTTATGCAGACCCATGACTGACATAATTTGTTGAAGTAACTGAAATTAATAACTTTTTTTAAATAAAGATACAGTTCATGTCATTTACAATTACACCTCGGGATTTTATGATTCCAAATGACTTAAACACTTTAAACTAACTAAAAATTACAGAAGGAAAAATAAAACTAACAAAATGATAATATCATATTTTTGTTTTTCTTAAAATAATTTTTTATATTTTTAATAAAAACATATATTTACAAAAGAAGTCAGTTGAAGCAAACCTCTTGTAAATTTAATATATATCCCAAACGCAGTGTAAAGAAATGTTATAACATTATTTTTAAATTCTACTTGGTTGCAGTCATTATCAAAGTGATGAGAAGGTACGGCTATAGTCCATAGAAAAATGGTCTTAATCTGTCTCGCACTGGAAGCTAGCACTTTGACATTTAGAGTAAGTTAGGGCAATTTATCCGGTTGGTATGGTCAAAAGACAGGGTTAGTTTAATTCGGCGTACTTCCATGTGTTTCCGGACTTAGAATCCTCAAGCGTTCAAGTGAGTTATTAAAGTCTCATCAATGCAAAGCCTAAAAAGTTGATAAATTTCGTCTGTCCTTTCTCAATCCTGGAAATATAAACCCTATAGAATGGTAACTATTTCATTTAACAATAGTCTAGAGGGCTTCTAACCAGTGAGAAATATAGCATCTTTAACACCGACACACTTTGAAATTTAGAATATTGCCTTCTTACAGACGTAGCTTCACAAATGCCTTGGAAATAATCCGTTCATGAGGCGTAAACCTCAACTTATCATCAAATATAACAGCAAGATCCGAAACCTGTGTAACTCGCACAAGTTCGCAGTTAGTAACAAAATAAAATAAAGGATGCCTTTTTCTTCTGGTAAATGATTTCAAATGATATCATACCAACGATAAACAAACAATGTTGAATATCTAGAATATGATCACGAAAAACATTAAGCATAGCTTTTGTGATCATCTCTTCCAAAACTGATCGAAAATACTCAGCAAACACATCTAACCTTTCTTTTAATTGATTGATTTCTAAAGAAAGACTGATAAGTATTCACATATAAAAAAATGTAAAAATCTCTTTTTAAGGGTGATAACAATTTCTCACTTTAATCTGCTAAAAAAGTATTAATTTTTGAATATACCTGTCCAGTCACTGTCGATAATATTGCACATATAACCACAACCACTTGATAGAACATTATTAAATAAGTGAATGTTTTAAATGATTTTTTTTCGTATAAATCAATACTGTTATATTTCAAAAGCGAGATGAATAATCATTCAATTATCGATTCTGGTAGGTACAATTATTACAATATCATTATATAGGAGCAGGCGTTAATAGAGATAATTGATGTGTTTATCTTTTTTGTGCCTTAATTACTATATTTATTTTAACCATCAGCTGTAATTTTATTTTATTTTTTTTAACGCGACCCTTGTTTAACTCGGGATATATTATTATGTTTACAAAGAACATTGCAAGAGGAAGCTTTTAATAATTGGCCTAATTTAATATAAAAACGATGTCTATTCACTACAACTTGCCATGGGTGTAATAAGTATCTTTTATGATAATTCATGACATACAATATATTTCATTGAATAATTAATTAATTTTTACAAAGATAAATCTTTACAAAGATAAAAAAATAAAACTATCATTATCACATCATAATACATTATCACAGTCATTCGTCAGATGTTTTCTAACAAAGCAGTTTCAAGTAAAAGTTTAGTTGGTTTATCTTGGTTCTCTCTATAAAAACCCAGGTCCCCATCAATTTTCCGGCTGTTTTGGGAGGATTGTAATCACCAAGCATGTAAATCAAATCATTATCAGACAAACTTAAAACATCCTCAACTGAGGAGCAGTGATTTCGATAATCATCAACAGTACTCCCACCATGGGAGGTAAACAGCACATAATAACACTTTCTTTAAATTCAGAGTTAAAAACACTCAAAGTTCGTTAAATCTTTTATTATTATGACATCGATCATCCAGCCTTTTAACAGAATACCTCTCAGAGGCAGCAATGAGTATGCCTCCACCACGAAACCTCCTCGTTGTTGCACAGTCACGGTCATTTCTAAAAAAAAGTTATTATCACAGGCTAACTCTGAGTTATAAAATTCTGGTGTCAACCAAGTCTCTATAAGCAAAATTATGTCACAATCACATATTGAGGATTGAGGCATTATTCGCAAAGTCGACTACTACAGATCTATAAGGAGTGACCGCAACATTAACCTGTAGTGCTCAAAAGTTTTGTCCGGTCATAAACTTGTGCAAAAAGCAAGATATATTGTTCTATAAGCTGCACACCTTAAAAAAAGGGGTGACTAACTCCCTTGTTTTTTGCAAGAGGCACGTGCAAAAAAAAAGATTAATATTTGCAACCGCTTAACAAACCATTGTCTGTTCTTTACATGCAATGTATGATTTCCAAAGTTTTTTGGCCTCCTGAACACGAATGGGTTGTCAGTTCTAAGCATTACCCTTTAGTCTTCAGAAAAATAAAGAATATCAAGGATAAAAAAAGATATTACCTATGACTTTTAATGACATTTTGCTATCCACAATGACAAAACTCTGACTTTTATGACCCCTTGGTTTAAACTATACATTGACATGACATTGTGGCATTGTGATAGTGGCTCCTAATGGGCATAAACTGCCCTATTTGGCAAGATCCATTTTAATACTGTCTTCTCCTCCATTTTTCTTATTTTCTGTTTGGATACCCAGTACCACTTTTATAGTGTCGTGTCAACCTACTGCTCCAGAAAATATACCTACTATAATATGAACAAACAATATGATTGAATTTATTTTTGTCATGGCTAAGGTTTTCCTTAAATATTAATGGTATTATTATCTATGTTTAGCTTAATCGCTAGTTTAGGTTTTTTAAAGTAATATTAAAAAAAAAACCAAAATAAAGTAAAAAAAAAACATTCATTACAGGTTTTGGGGTTTGATCTCTGGAGTTCAACTTCAAGGATAAACGCATTAATCCACGCAGAAAAATTCGCAGTTAATAAAAATTTGCTTTGGTGTTATAGAAACAAATAAGTAAGCAAGCGTCATGTACGGAGTGTTCAAGTTAGCCCGAAAAATGGGGATACCCTTGCATAAATTTCCAAGAACGTTAACGT
This sequence comes from Listronotus oregonensis, assembly GCA_019359885.1. Lineage (NCBI taxonomy): Eukaryota > Metazoa > Arthropoda > Insecta > Coleoptera > Curculionidae > Listronotus > Listronotus oregonensis. The sequence continues at coordinate 36,393 of JAHBCN010003009.1, read as the reverse complement.
TAGAAATGCCAATATAATGAAATTGTAAAAAGTCCCCATCGATCCCATGTGTACAAAATTTTTAAACAAGGTCAAAATTCGTAAAAATGGGTTTTTTGTTTTTTTAGAGAAACGGTTGGTTCTATGATAAAAATAGCTTTGACACAAATTGTAGATCATGCAATTTTACAAAAATTGTTTTTACACTTTTTTCTGTAAAATTTACCATTTCTGAGAAAAAGCGAGTCTAAAATCTACTTAAGTTTTATTCCCTATACTATGACACGTTTCCACGCCACCTATGAGGAAGTGTACTTGACGCTTTATTTAACGTGGTTTCGCCTACTCCACGGTCCATTTTATTAAATCCTAGTAGAATAAAAGGTCTTCTCATTCAATATCTTCTGCTTCTCCTGCATCTTCTTCTTCTCTTTCTCCATCTTTTTCTTCTTTTTTTTTCGTTGATGTAAATTGTTTAAACAGCTCGTAGTGTGTAAATTGGTTTCAATACATTAGCTTCCAACTCCATTCTTCTGGGTTCAGTTGATTACCAAGCCACACTTGAACCTGGTAATATATCCGATGTATATGTGTTGAGCAGAAGCCAATGTTAGAGGAAGACAAACTAATTGCACACGTTTTTTATTTCGAGTAAGTTTTGCAAAAGATAAGTAACATATTATATAACATTACCCACGGAATTCGATTTCTTCTTACACATATACTGTAAAAGAAATCGAATTCCGTGGGTAATTATAGTTCTGGAATAGACTGGAGAAAACTTTAGCAGATGTACCTAAGTCTTGTTTTTCAAATAATTTCAAAGCTGTTGTTTTATCCTCCGGAATATTGCAGAGGTTGTATCACAGTCATTGATAGCATATATAAATAAAATGTAATTTTTATATTTAGAATCGGCCAATACACTCGAATTTGAAAATATTTGCGATGGTTATTAAGCCTTGCCTGGTTCTAAAAAATAAATTATTTTTCAATTGAAGTTTGACTGGTAAGTAATACCAACAGATTAACATCTTCACCAACAACAACATTAACAACAGTTGGATTAAATTGATTAATTGCAGTTTCTATGGTGAGAACATCAGCATCATTGTCAGCTTGCTTGACTAAAATATATTCAGTGCTATTTTTTTTAGCATTGTGATAAACCGAGACTTTTTATCAAGGTTTGACAAGAATTGCTGTTGGCTAGTTGGGACTCTTATAAATTGGTCAAAGAAAATATCAGAAGGTGGCGATGTTTTTCTCACACGGCGGCGTTGTTCTGCGGCTTTAATATTTTTAGTAGAATTTGTATAGCCATCAAATAACACGGTTACTTTTTGACCAAAGTATCTGCGTATATACCGAACATATTTATCTGCGATGTTGCTGAATGTATCTTCTCGATCACAGACTACACGGTGCAATAGATATCCTCCATCGATAGTAAGGGACTAAGTATCTTTTTAGTTCATATTCTCAAAATTATCATTCAATATTAATTTATTAATTACGCAGACTAATAGTTTTACTTATATAATGCGTCGAATGATGTATATAGGCAGCGTAGTCATAGTATAGGGAATAAAACTTTAGTAAATTTGTTAATCGCTTTTTCTCAAAAGTGATGAATTTTAGGTAAAAAAGTGTAGGGAAAATTTTTTGTAGACAATTGCATGGTCTACAATTTTTGTTAAAACTATTTTTATAATAAAACAAACCATTTTGCTAAAAAAATCCCAAAAACCCATTTTCGCGAACTTTGACCTTGTATAAAATTTTTTGCAAACATCCAATCGATGGGGTCTTTTTAAAATTTCATTATAATGATATCCCTAACGTTCTTGTTAATTTTCAGCTTCTTGGGAATTTATGCATGGATGAATGTCTATTTTGACCGGATAATAAGTAACTAAAAACAAGATATTTCCGATAACTTTCAATGACATTGCTTACCAATAATGACAAAATTCTGGTTTTAAGACACCTTGGTTTAAACTTTTAACCATAAATTCACGCGCTATTGTAAAAGTGACTCTAAGGGATCTAAGGTATTTACTTCAAAAAACAAGATTTTTTCTTTTCCCTAAAGGTTTACTTTAAAATATGCGATACCTCTAATTTAGAAATCCCTTTGGCTGGCCATCATTATACTATTTTACAATTCCAATCAGTCTGGCTTAAGGGAAAATTACATTTTCAATGTATTTTAACTGAAAGTTAACTTTATTCCGGACTCGAGGATACTGTAGCTCTATCAATATGGTAATTACGGAAAATTAGTTGGAATAGGGTGAGAGAAAAGGGGTTTAATTTACTATTGTTAAAATTAGATTATTTTTAACCCCGTATTTAACGTTTTGGTCTTTTTTCTAGTAAATTTGTTCGCATTATTTTTGCTAATTCCTTTTTTAAATTGGCTTTGTTAATGGTTCCCATACACTTTGTCAATCGATGTTCGTTTTAATTTTATTTAAAAATAGTTCACAAAAACTTAAACTTCAAAACCAACCGTACGTAAAGTAATAATCAGTTTATTAATTCAAATGAGAACTAAAGGAAATTAATTTTTTTACATTTTTAGTGCAAAATTTACTTACATAAAAATTTAAAGTTAATAATAGAATAACATCGTAAAAAACCTACTTAAAGTAAGTGTAAATTTTTACTATGTGAAGAATTATCTTTAATAATTTAAATTTAAATTAATATTATTTAAAATAAGGCATCAATAAAAATATTTTTTTCTACATTAAAGTATAGTTATATATATATATATTTTTATATTTTAATAATTATTTTTTAAAACTAGATGGCACCTAATAATAAATATATTTTATATTATTATTAAATTTTATATATATATATATATATATATATATATATATATATATATATATATATATATATATATATATATATATATATATATATATATATATATATATATATATATATATATATATATATTATATATATATATATATATATATATATATATATATATATATATATATAAATGGAGAACAAACAAATACCCTTTCTACTACAATAATATTTCTAGAAAAATAAAATGCTGATGTAATATTTTTTTAAGTGGTTTGTTGAACAATTATCGCATTTGGTAATTGTTTTAAACTTTAAACCATCGTTTAGGGCATGGCGTCGACTTTTATTTAAAAAAAGGTTTGAAAGCTTTAAAGTTCATGTGAAAAAAAATTGAAATGTCTCTGGGCTCTACCCAATTCACAAAATTGTCCAAAAAATTATCTTTAATAGGATAAATTTTACGAAAAAAAGAGTAAAACCCTTTTTAAATAGCATTTTATGAGATACAATTTTCCTTTTAACTATTTTTCTCTAAAAGTATATAACCTTCGAGATTTAGGCAAAAAAATATACCTAACTCCAGTTTAACTCCACACTTAAAAAAAAAAGTACTTTTCAAGATACCTATGTTTAGGACACCAAAATAAAGATCTTGACAAACATTTTACTTAGTCGGAATTTAAGGAAAAACCAATATTAAAAAAATATAATTTAATTTCAGATATAATTAAGTTAACTTTTTGGAGTCGGTTATAAAATTTTGTATATATTGCATAGCTATGTTATTATTTGGTAGAAAAGCTGGCAATTAATTTTAATATCATGTTTAAATTGCGCAATCCAACATAATCCGTTGTTTGCCTATTTAATATTTACTAAATAGTAAGCACCAAAGAAGTATTTGTGTATTTCCTTTGATCTAAAGTAAAATATTGCATGTTTTCTCTAAAATGTATTTTAAGCAAGGCTGAATTTTGCAACGTTAAATCTAAATTATCGTTGTTATTTTTACTGATATTTTAAAACCTATTAGTGTATTACGTTTTTCTTTCCTGCCAAAACTTTACAGGTTGATTCAAAGAACAAATGCCATTGCTTAAAAAAAGATTCCTTGGCCAAAAGTTAGTCAAAAACACTGACGAAGAAAAGAGGGTAGAGGGGGTAATTACCGCCCAGCAACAATGTTTCAAATTTTTTTAGGGTTTGCAAATTATTATCTGCAATGTGCTATAAAACAAGTAAAAAATTAAAAGAATTTAAAAAACCTACAGTATTGATCTCTTCTATTTTATTTTCTTGAAATAAAATGTAGATCAGCAATACGGGGGCTTTCCATTAGGTATTAACAATAAGCGAACTGTAAAAAAAATAGACTTTTAGTTGATCTAGAAAATTAGAATAAATTTATATGTACCAGGCAACAGTATAGCTATTAATACGTGTAGACATTGTAGACAATTTTACGAAAAATTTCACTTAATTTTTATTCAAAAATTTCATTTTATTTGTATGTAGACAATTTCTTTGCTAAAGTAAATACTTATCATTTTTGTGACTTAAGTAAAAATACGAAAAAAACTATAAACTATAAACCTATGTCCCAAATTTCATATTTTTTTTTAATTACAGGGCTGTTAAATTTTTATGAAAGAAATTAAAATATTTTATTTTATAAATCTAAATAAACATACACGCATTAAATTGGGTATGGATGTATCCATTTTCCAGGGCTTTTTTAAAATAATATTTGTTTTTATGTACTACCCAGGAAAAAGACTAAAACCCTCAACCCTTAACGTTTTTTTTCAGTGTATCTTTTGTGTGGTTGAAAATTTGCAATTTTAGAATTGCAGTATGTGAAGGCCTTCCTTAATTAGAAACTTTTTCGTCTGTTGCATTTTGTTCGTAAATTGTGCTGTTTTCGAGTTACAGTGCAATACGAAGTCAGCAGTACAAATTAGAGATATAAAACAATACAATAAAAAACCCATTAGGGGTTGCAGATTTAATAATAATAATAATAATAATAATAATAAAGACTTTATTGTAAAAAGAAATTTTACAAAAGGCGAAGTTGAGGATAACCTCCTATCTTAACCTAATAAAAGAAAAAAAACAATTTATTAATATGTATGTATATACATATACAAATTATACTTATGTACCATGTATGTAATATAAGAATTTTAATAAGTATTAAAATTTTAGTTGACGTTGGTGGAGTGCATAATCAGCATCTTTGATAAGTATGTGAAGCTAATATAGTTTTCATTTTGTATTTGAAATTAAGTGGGTTTAGTAGAGTTTTAATTCTAGCTGGTATATTATTAAATTTTACAGCTATTTGATAGGTAAATGAACGCTCGAATAGTGTTGTTCGGTGTAATGGAGGAGTTATTATGTATTTATGTCTTAGATCTAAGTTATGTGAATCACACCTGAATTTAATTTTTTGATATAAATAAGTAGGAAGTTTTTTTATAAATAACTTTATGATACAAAACTGGGCTATTAAGCAACCTACGTTCATCCATATTCATCCATCCAATCTCCCTTAGTTTTACACTTACGCCACTGTCATACTTTCTAATACCACCTATTAAATGTACACAACAGTTTTGTATTTGCTGAATGCGCCTTTTGTCACTTTCCACCAGACAAGGACCATAGACGGAATCACAAAAGGTAAAGTGCGATAGCACCATTGCGTCACATAAGATTTTCCTGATATCCATACTGTACACCATGTACCTTGACGCTTGTTTTCTTCCACTGAGGTAATCGCTAATGAGATGAATGGCACTCTCAAAAAAAGGGAAGCAAAACAAGTGATGTGGGGTTCACCGCGATCGGAAGCCCCAAAAATATCATCAGTTACATTCAACAATGCAGTTACAGCTATGATCTCTCCCGGGAAACCCCCACTGAAAAAAGGAAGATGGATGTGCAACTTTTGGAATGGGTAGCAAAAATGAGCATTTCCAGTCCTCAGCAAACGTGGCAGTTTCGATACTGTAATTTATTAAATGTGTAACGTAAAAAGGGAATATGGTGGGACAGCACTTCAGTAACATGGATAAACCTATCCCATCAGTACTAGTGGCCTCTGATTTAATTGAAAAAGGGCAGAGCGAACTTTACTAATAGTCACTGTTCTAAACTGAAAAGTCGTAATACCACACTTTTTACGGCTAGAAATTAAAATGTAGAGTATCAGGGTCTGGGCTGAGATGAGTTACAGAATTCAAAAAAAGTCATTAATAGTCCCTGCATTACCCAACTGTTTGGGTATATTTTTGCTGGGACTATTAATTACATTCAATTCACGAAGGCACTTCCAGGTTTTTATAGTCATTATTGATAAGGCTATTTTGAAGACATGCTTTTTTCGTTGTCAATGGCAGACTTTGCATAATTCTTTAAATGACGGTAATATTCCCATGTTTCAGGTGTCATTTTTGATTTATATCTTGTTAATGCTTTATCACGGAGGCTCATAATATACTTTATGTTTGGAGTCATCCAAGGTGCCTTTTTCTTTGTTATCCGAGCAGTTCTAAGAGGAGCATGTTTGTTAAATAAATTTAAAATATATGAGTTAAATAAATTTAGCTTATCATTAATACATTGCATATAAATTATATTATTAAACGAAATACTTTAAAAATACTATGCGTAATTTATTTAATGGTTACTAGAAAACTCTTCTTAAAATGAGCCCATTACATCATATTTGGCTTATTTAGTTTGCCAGGGACGGACTAGCTCCTACACAATAATAGCAATTTTTTAAAACCCTGTATGATAAAGGCTTAATAATATTATTTTTGGATAGCTTTCACCTTAAACTAAAAAAAAAGGTACTTTTGATAAACATCAATGAAATCAAATGTTTACGAGAAATAAAATATCATGTTTGGTATTTTTTTTACCTTACAAGGTGTTTTTTAATTGTACGTCAATATTTAAGAAGGCAATTTTTGGGTTCATTTTAAGAAGAAAACTTCATATAAACGTATGTCCTAAACCTCTTAACTTTTAAGATACAGGGTGGTAAAATTTTTAAAAATAAATATTTTTTTATTACTTTAGATATTTTAATGAAATTTGAGATACATATTCTATGTATCAAGAAGCATTTTTTAGTGTACCACATTTTTTTTATTTTTATCAGTGGCGTTCGTACAGAATTTAACCTGCCTATTTTGACAAATAAAAAAAATATGGTACACTAAAAAATGCTTTTTGATACATAGTACATGTATGCCAAATTTCATTAAAATATCTAAAGTGGTATTACAGATATTATTAATAAATTATTTATTTTTTAAAATTTTACCACCCTGTATCTCAAAAGTCAAAACTTTTAGAACATACGTTTATATAACGTTTTCTTCTTAAAATAAACCTAAAAATTGCCTTCTTAAATATTGACGTACAATTATAAAACACCCCGTATAATGTAAAAAAATACCTCGTAAACAGTTGATTTTATCGATGTTAATTAAGAATACCTTTTTTTAGTTTAAGGTTAAACCTATCCAAAAATAATATTGTTAAGAATTTATCATACAGAGTGTTGCTATTATTGTGTCAGAGCTAGTCCGTCCCTGGCAAAATAAATAAGCCAAATATTATTTAATGGGTAAAAAATATAAATTACGCATAGTATTTCAAAATTTATTTAAACAAAAACGATTTTCAGGGGCGTCCGTTATGTGCCTGTAGGGGAGGGTCATAGGAAAAAAGTTTATGAGAACTTGTCATAATATTTTTAGGTTTTCTACTAGATGCCGAGAGATTGCCCACATATTCTGGGACACCCTGTATATATATATATATATATATATATATATATATATATATATATATATATATATATATATATATATATATATATATATATATATATATATATATATATATATATATATATATATATATATATATATATATATATATATATATATATATATATATATATATATATATTTATATCTCCAGAAAAATTAAATTAATTAATGAATCTACGTCACCGGTCAAAAATGTCATACCTCCAAAACGAGCCCACGCTGATTTTCCTTATTTTAAATAAATTTGGGTTTTTTTATTTAAATAAAATTTGGGAAGTTAAAACATTGATCGATACCCTTCTGAGGATAAACTTTTGTTAGTACTATCGACCAGTGGTCTAGTTTCTGGCAATTTTATGAATTTTTTGACCATTATTTTTTCATTTTTTTTTAGTATTAATACTTTTGTACAAAGTTATTTTCTGGTTAGAAAAGATACTTTTAAAATAACTTGGTAAACAGTTTTTGAGACATTCTGATTTTCAACATGGTTGATCGCACAGTGAAACTTTTAAAATTAATAACAATTCTATTTTTTTATAAACTTAGTGGAACAAAAATTTAATACATGTATTGGTGCAGAGGATGCTTTAAATTTTTTTTGTAAAAGTTACTATTGCCTTAAATTTTGAATGTTACTTTTTTCGTTCCACGCAAGTTTAAAATTAAAATACCTCGAAAACCATCAAGTTCATTAAGTTAATTTAAAGGCACCTTTTTTTGTATATCTAGACAAGAAACAAGTATTATGTACCAAATTATAAATAATATTAATACAAAAAAAAATTATGACACAATACTGGTAAAAAAAATAATAAAATTGCCCCAATCCACGCGACTGGTTCATATTAGAATAGTAACAAAGTTTGTTACCAGAAAAGTATTTTTGTTAATGTTTTAACTGTACCAAGTATTATTTAAATTAATAAACCCGATTTGAAAATAAAGAGAACGACCCTATTCTAAAAATTTTTCATTCACACCCTGTATTTTAATAATATAGTCATTTTGAGCTATGTTTATATATATATATATATATATATATATATATATATATATATATATATATATATATATATATATATATATATATTATATATATATATATATATATATATATATATATATATATATATATATATATATATATATATATATATATATATTATATATATATATATATATATATATATATATATATATATATATATTTAATTTAAAATTTTTTAATTTTTTAAAAATAAAATTAAAATAAAATTTTTTTAAATCCTATTATGTAACCTAATCTTAACTTTCAACTTTTTTTTTTCCTGGCAAAAGTACCCCAAAAAAACCAAATAAGTGCATATGCTTTATATCTAATGTATAAAATTTTTTCCTATATTTACTTTAAGGATTTAAGATTTTTTATAAAAATTTAAACTCGGTTTTTTAAAAAAACCCAGTTTGTTTAAATATATTTTCCCCAAAAGTAGGGAAAGATAAATTTTAAATTTTTACACTTTAACCATGTGTTTTATTTAGGCTTGATAATGGCTTTCAATTTTTTTTTTTATTTTTTCCTAGGGTAGTCCATGAAGGTTTAAAAGTCGCTACTAATAATAAATTGAAAACAAAACGGATTAATAGAAAAGGCCTCTTTTTTTAATAGCCTACCCAATTTTCCCCTCTGAAAATTCCCCCGGAAGGGGGCCATCCGGTTCGAAGGCTCAGTGAAATAGTCAAAATTAAATGTGTTGAAACAAAAAAAAAATTGTGATGAAGGGGCCCAAAAAGTTTAAGGTATAAAAAGGCCCAAATGCTGTAGAAAAAAGTGTCGGGGGTGGGGGCAGGGGAAAGGGGGAATTCCCCAAAGTTTGCGAATTGTAGGCGGTCTGACTTAAAATTTTTTTGTTACCTTTTCGACATAAATGTAAAAAACTAACTATACCCCACTGTTTTTTTTTTTGCAAATTGGGTTATTAAAAATCTTTATAAATATTTAAAATTTTGTGAATATTGAATTTTTATATCTCATTTAATATGGAAAAATGTGGCCCCCAACCCCTTTTTTTAAATGGTATATTTTTGAAGTTTGTATTTTAAAAAAATCTTAGTAAAATAAATGACAACACGATTTTTTGAAATAATCTTTAAACATTGTATGTTTCTGAACTTATCAGATGTGATAAAAGAAGGGCAAGATATTGTAAATAAGTTTAATCTAATTATCCTATTTAAGGATCGATATATAAAAAATAAAACGTCTAAATAAACTTACTTTAGATTTGTATTCAGCGCCTCTGTATGCAATAAATCATCGAAAACGGCAAGGGTCAAGAAAAGTAAAAACTTACCATAATTTAAACTGGTTGTTTGTGTTTTAGGGTCATACAATATTTTATAAATGTATAATTTGTATAAATGTACAATAAAATAGTGTCACCTCATGCAGGTAATTTATATCTACACCGAATTCAGAAAATTTTTATAACTTCTTTTTAGGCATATAGTTTTCACTAATAACAAAGATTTATAAGATAGGATAGCAGCGGTAAAAAATATTTAGTAACCTTTGGTAGGCATCCATTGTAACAGTATCCGTTAAATATTATGTGCCTACAGTAGTATGTCGACCTTAAAAAGTTGATAATATTTAAGTAAGTATAAAAAACCAAAAATCTATTTTTTATAAAATAATACAAAAGAAGCAAACAGGAACTTTAACATAAAATTGTAATTTTTTTCATTTAATAAGTGGAACCTGTATATATTAAAATTTGATTAAGTAATTGATAATTTTGTTCCTTGAAAAAGATGTACTAAATTATTAAATGAAATATGAGTACCTAAGTGTAAACCTAATTTATTTTTAATGATCCACAGAAATACACAAACATTGTGGTATTTATCTAAAAGATAGTTAAGATTACCTTACTTTTCTCCTTGCTTTTACCTAAAGTAAAAATGCCGACTATGTTACCCTTGGATTTGCAAGACAAAACCATATAACCTGTAGTCATTTTGTTACGATATTATAAGTAATAAACAATAAACACAAAATTATAGTCACAATTTAATAACCACTAATCACTAAAATAAGAAGGTTTGTATTAATCCAAAAAACTTCTGCAACCACAAAATAAAATAACACAAAGCAAAACAATCAAAATTAAGACGCCGCAAACGACAATGAAACATGTTATTCGCTTGGAAGGGTTGATAAGACGACGAAGGTACACAGTGGATATGGTTTCATACGCGCCACGCCGTCGCATAGAAAACAGTACTACGGCTCTGATAAAAGTATAATGTGTTGCTTACCTACACACTAATTTATCAGTGTGTAAGTAGGCAACACATAATAAAATTTCGTGGAATCTTGTTACTGCGCAGAATCGCGGGGGCCACTCATGACAGTTATTTTCATAGTGGGCTGGACATTTTTTGATCGAATAGGTCATAGCATTGGGATTCCATATACCTTCAATCTTCCTTGGATAGGGCCACACACCCCGACTGAAAATCATCCATCGCAGTTCAATTCACCGTTGGCCGTTTTTAAGGGGGATAGCCACTGTGGCGGGCGTAAAAATGATTGATGTTTGGGAATTTTTTGACGCGGATAATTAAGGAATTTGGGAATCGGTTTTTTTTTTAATTTAGTAAGTGCATATTAAGTATTGTTTTTACAAATTTTTATTAAAAAATATTAGTTATATAGTTATAAAGGATAACGTAAAGTAAAAAAAATCCCCTTCTACATCAACATCAATTTCTCGAAAACGGGTTATCTAAAAAAAATATTGGGGTTTATTATAATTTGTATGAATGCAGATATCGTTGCACGTAGCTGATTTTTTTTTAATTTGCTTTTTTACAAAATGGCGATCGATCAATTGGTTATTTTAAATTTTTTTTTCGCCTATTTTTGTTTTTTTTTTTTGATCCAAACAATTTTAGAAAAATAGTTAAAATCAAAATTTTTAAAATCGATTTCGTGCAACAATAACTACATTCATATAAATTATAATAAAAAAAAAAAATTCAAGAAAACCTGTTTTCGAGAAATCAATATAATTGTGAAGGGGGATTTTTTTTTTATTTACTGTATCATTTATAAATATGTAACTATTTACGATTTTTTAATAAAAATTTGTAAAACCTGTATTTAATGTGCACTTAATAAATTTATAAAAACCCGATCCCCAAATTGTTAATAAATTATGCCTGTCAAAAAAATTCCCGAACATCATTCATATTTTCGACCATCACAGTGGCAATCCCCCTTAAACGATTGGTGATCTTTCAGCATAGTGATTTGAAAATTAAACTTAATTTCCACATCACTAATTATTTTCAAGTGATTTTTTAAATTGTTTTATTTTAAAAGATGAATGCCCAAATATTTAAGACCTATATTTGCTTAGATTAAAAAAAAAGAACATCACTCAAAAAGTAAAATGGTGAAAGCAGAACTGAGATGCTAAATTACAAAATTGTGTATTAAACGTTTTTTTTTATTTTAATAACACTAAAATCTTGAACATCCATTTTCTTTATTGGTTAATTGATACACAACGTTTCGGTTAGTGATGTATCTCCAACCGTTGTCAAGTGATAACTAAAAATTATTCTTAAAAGCTACGACCTTAAATACTATACGTTGTTCACCGAAGCTTGACCGACTTGTCACGATTCAGCAACGGCAGCCAGATATTCGAATGTCTACACTAGGTTTGCTAAATACATTTTTGTTGTTTGCAATTATTACAGCTTCTTTAAATTTTCTTTTCTTCCACTGGGTTTCTTTATAAATAATTTTTGCTTCGACCATTGTATACGGTGTTGTTTTGACCATGCGTGTTCGGCAATCCCTGATTTCGACGTTTCACCTCGTTTCATATGTTTTTTGTGTTCTTTAACTCTAATTTCTAGAGGTCTTTTTGTTTCCCCGATGTATACTTCACCAATGTCTTAGTAAGAACACTCCTGAGAGTGGTTTGGGATTTAAATGCTGTTTAAATATTATACCTATTTGCTATTCTGCGGATCGTTTTTAAAGTTCCTTTAATATACGGAATATTCATAAATATTTGGTCCTGTGGAGTCTTGTTCAAATTAGAGTTTTTTGTCTTATCTTGATATTTATCGATTGTTTTCTTAACCAATCTCTCAATGTAGCCATTTTGCTTGAGATCCCTAGTTATATTATTTATTTCGGCTTGCAGAGATTCCTTACTGTGGCTTCAGTGAGAGATTGGTTTAGGAAACAATCGATAAATATCAAGATAAGACAAAAAACTCTGATTTGAACAAGACTCCAAAACGGTTGGAGATACATCAATAACCGAAGACAATGAAAGTCCAAGATTTTAGTGTTATTGAAACCATAACATTGTCTAACACTTTAAAGAAACGCTTTATTTCTTACATCTTATCTAACAAAAAAACAAATATATTAAATTAGTTGCGCATCAATTCGCCATTTCATTTTTAATGTTTTTTTCTCATAGCGAATAATACAGACCTGTGACTAATCATGTATTTTTAAATTAGCATTTTTTTCCGTCTTAATTTACTACCGGAGGCAGCCCTGCCTTCTGGGCTTTTTGTGCCTAATCTCCCGTTTTCTTTTATACCACCCCTCCCATTAGTCTTGTTCCTTCTACAAGTCTGTATAACTTTGAGACTGGTTGGTTGATATATTCATGTGGGCTTATTTTTGGGTGCCAAAATAATGCCTGTCTTTTGTGATTCAATGCTTCACATTCGCACAGGATGTGGCTGTTTCTTCCCCCTCATCACACATTCTGCAACTTGGGTCCCCATTGTATGAGCCATTCTTGTGTAGACGTGCTCTGTTAGCAGCCCTACTATTATGCGAAGTATTTTCCTACTTTGTCTAAGTAGTTCTTTTTTCGTTCTTTTGGATGGGCTTTATGAAACCTTTTTCATGTCTTATTCCACTAATGGGTCAATCAACAGAGCAAAAAAAGATCTCATTTTTACACGTAAATTTAGCCGGAAACAACATGTGCCACCTTTTAAAACGTGGAAAATACTTAGATGAATACCCCGGGTGTGCCCCCCCGAATTTGTTTACAGTAATTGTTTAAACAATAAAAACTGTAAACTGGTAATTTTTTAGTTTTTCGCGTATAACTCAAAAAGTTTTGGAGATATTGCGATGGTGTAAAGGGCACTTTTCTAGAGAAATAAAAAAACCTACAAAATAGTTTTTATAGAACTTTCTCCGAGCATTTCCAGCCGAGTAAATCCGGAAAAACTCCAAAAATGGACCTTTTTTCAGAAAACCATATCCTCGTTCGGTATAAAGAGTAATTTTTCGGGAAATGATTAATAATAGTGTGTACGCAAAAGATAGTTTCTGTCGAATTTATAGTTTTCGATTTAGGGCTCTTTTAAAATTTTTAGGGCTTTTTTGCAAGGCTCCGCGTTTTAAAGCAGATCATTTTTTTTAATTCTGAAAACGGCATATGAAAGTAGAGATCACTCTTTTTCTCCATATTTTGACTTTTTTGTTGGGGATGGGAAATCGGTAAAAAAAGTCTCTGAAAGTCGTGCAAAACGCGAAAAACGTCGAGCGAAGCAGGGTAGAGTAGCGGTAGTGGGGGTGCGAGCTAGCGGAGGAGAAAAGTATATTAGTCCGGTAAATCTGTAATTTACCGTTAAATGATTTTAAAAGGTCATGAATAGAGATAAAACCTTTTGCATTTTCTTTAGAAACAGATCAACTACAAAGTGTCGGAAGGAAATAGTGGATCCTCCGAAAAGGGGATTTTTAACCCCGTTTTACCCCCAATTATAAAATGATTAAAAAAATGTAAGTAAGTAAATTGAGCAGTTAACATCTTCGAGCAGAAACCGAGGGAATAGCTACAAACGGAGACAAATTCCCCATTACTCGTTAACGGATAAGAGGAGGAAGTTTTTTGTAAATTCGACATGGAAATAATATTTTAAGTAAAGTCTGATTTAGGCTACATGAAGCATGTAGATGTTAAAAGGTGAGAAATATCTTTCGGTTCTAAAAAGAAATTTAAGTCTTTTAAAAGCTGCTGTGGCTATGGATGTAATATGTATACATTGTGCTCATAAAGTAACTGATAAATTCGATTAAAATTTACGTATTCCGTTTTGCGATAATCGCTGGAACACGTCGATTTTTATTTTTGATTACCCATTTTTTGACATAAAATATATGTATACAGAGTGATCCAAAAAGAAGATATGATTTTATTTATGTTTTTTTTTTTAAATTGCACACCAATATATTTTTCTTGATTTGAATTTTGCACGTTATGCTGATAATAAAAACCTATAAAACTTATGGCCTAAACTTGAAACCTTTTTAGGCTGCTAACTTATAATGCTTTACATTTATTTCAACTAAAATGATACAAAATGGGAAGTAACACAGTAATAGTCTACTATTTAATTAAATATTTGAATTAAAAACCAGTGAAAATATAGTTTAAGAGGAATTTATCAATTGAAAACCCACTTGTGCTTGACGAAAACCTCAGTGATTGATGAATCCTTCTTAAACTTTGTTTTTACTGATTTTTAATTCGAATATTTAATTTAAAAAATGCTATTACCGTGTTACTTACCCTTTTATTATCATTTTAGTTAAAATAAATCGAATTTGTAAAGTATTGTAAGTTATTATCAATTGACCGCAATTTAAAAGTTATCGAGTTTAGGCCATAAGTGTTAAAGATTTTTGTAATTAGCGAAACATAAATAATATCATATTATTTTTTTGGATCACCTTTATATATATATATATATATATATATATATATATATATATATATATATATATATATATATATATATATATATATATATATATATATATATATATATAATAAAAATGTTTCTTGTTTCTTATAGGTTTTTTGTTATTTGTTATTTAAGGAAACATATTATTTTAACGTTTCGCCCATTATGTCGGTCTTTTTCAAAAAAATATTTATTTTTGGTTATCAACCTAAAAATAGAAAAAAGTTAGTAGATTTTAGATATACATAAAAAAACAAAAACAACAAAAACATACACGACTTACAATGGCACTACGATGATTTAATATACATTTAAAAACATTGTTTTAATAATTTTTAATTTTTAAAATACGCACCTCGAAGAAACATCTTGGTAATCGGAGTATTTAAATTGTATTGGAACAAATAACTTAGAATATGTTAAAAAAATGCTTATATTTTATTTTTTGTTATTAGGAATTTTAGATTTATAAGAAAAGTAATGTTGATTTTTTTTTATTTTTTTTTATTTAGATTTATTTTATAAAAGTAATTTACAAAATTTATATACAGGTTGGTTAAAAAATTAGGGGATAGGATGGTTAACATATTAGATTATGATATATGTGGCTGAGGTTGCTGATATCTTGTTTGTCATTGAGAGCTTGTGGTTCTTTTCTTAGATGAATCATTTCCTTAATTAAAAGTTTCTGGTGATGATTTTCTTGGGTAAGAATTGCAGTGTTTTTAAAATCGAATTCATGTTTCAAATTTGCTTCATGCTTGTGTAGAGCTGTAGAAGCGTTTTTCGTATATTTGTGCCCATTAAGGCTGCTATCAAGATATTGTGTTGTTTTACCAATATATTTTTTTGGGCAATTTAAACATGGAATTGAGTATATGAATAAATATTGACGTGTCCAAGAGATTTTTGCAGAACATAATACGTGAATTTTAATCGAACTTATCCGTTACTTTATAAATACAGTGTATACCATATAGGGTTATCCCTTAAACACAAGATTAAACCATCCTTTTTTTTGCAAGCTGGTTACAGATACAAAATTAGCAGGGCCGGGCCGTATCTAGAACAAAATTAGGGGGGGGGGGGTTAGGCCAGTGGCATTTGATAAATTAGGAATTTAAAAAAAAACTTTAACTTATAAATGGGTTTTACTAAAAGAAAATATCAGGTTATACTATTGAATTGCGCAAATAGTTTTTTAAACGTCTTAGCGATGAAAATGATCGTTCCGAGAAGGCTGTAGATACAGGTAATGTGGCCAGAATTTGCAACAAATTATGAATATTAGGAAACAAAGATGAATTACAAGCTGATAATGCATCAAGAGCACTTTTGGGCCTTTTTGCTTAAGGCAACTCAATCCATTTTTGTTTCCACAACTGTAATTCTGCGAATAACGTACCTAGGTCGAAAAATTCCTCATATAATAACAAGTCATCTATTTTTACTTTGTGTGCTTCGCACATATTTGGCACTAGCAATATAACGATGGAAGTGATTTTTCATGATTTGCAAATCTTACAGATAGCTCCTCGATAAAGTGATCAAAAAACAAAAGAAATTGCAATTGTAATTCAAAAATATTCTTCTGCGGTAGCTACCAAGACATTAGAACGATTGTGCTGTCGTGAAACTATTCTAGGTATTTTTATGCATTCTTCGCCATCTACAGACTTTATAATAGCTTTGTATTTTTTAAAAATATTTTTAAATTTTTGATCTATATTCAGCCTGATGGTCCTGACCTTACTAATAACAGTATTCACATGCTCAACAGCTCTGAAGAGATAAAAATCCACAGTCTGAAGAATTCTGCATAACGGTAGAGTAAAAGCAAATAAAGTGGACGCTGTTAGCATACTGATGATTTCTCTCGGTGGGGAAATTTCCTGATTGGTGGAAAAGCCAGACAGTCGCCATTAAAACCTTCAATTCATTGAACACAGGCATAGATGTTTTGATTTGATTAGTTTTGAATGTTGTTGTGAAAATCTCATCAGAAATGTGAAAGTAAAATATGAATGATTTTCAAGGTTATCCCTAATTTTGACTAATAATATAGTTTGTACGTTATAAAAAATTGTATTTATTTTTATTGTAGTTGAGTTAATCAATATTATTAATTATATTCTAATTAATAAGCAAGATCCTAGGAACCCCCTATTTTAAAGTCACGGAGCACGGTTGTTAAATATCGAACTTGATCTTGAGTAAAGACGCACCTAAAACGTTACCCGCAGATCTTGACGGATTTTTTACGATTCCAGGCTATTGTAGGTTCATTTATCGTTGATTTTTGATGTAGAAAAAGTGGTATTGCAGTTTAGAAATTTCTTTTTTGGCCAGTAGAGTGATTTATTTACTTTTTTTGTATTGTTGACCGTGACTAAGTAAAATATATATTGTTCAGAAAATCTTTATAAAAGAGATATAGTTACAAGTCGTTTTTATTTTATTTTGCGTTATAAGATTTTCGGGAAAACCTCCCCTTAGATAAGGCCCTGAAAATTAGCGACTTTTTTGCGATAACGAACATTATTGTGTAAATATTAGAGTGAAGGTATGATCAACCAAATAACGTTACATACCAAATATTAAAATATCTGTTAAGTATCCTTTTTACTTTATAATTTTAAACTTGAAACAAGTCAATGTTCTTACAGTATAAGATTGATTGAAAGAGTTAACACCTATATGACCCTTTAACTCAAGATTATGGTCCAGATCGCACTGTTGCCATCTTTTTCTCTATTTTGTGACGAAATAATTATTTTAAATCGGCTATGTTTACTATAAACAACTTTCTGTTTGTCTAGAAGAAAAAATTAGTACAAAAACAATCTGATCTGAATGTTCAGAGGGTGGTAATATACCACTGCACCTAGACCTCAGTAGGTCCTTTGTGCTTCCTCTTGTAGGCGGGAGATTCACTGCGTCGTCCAACCTATTGATTTATAATAGTTGACGACGTCTTTATGTGGAATCTCCCTAATTTCGGCCAGTAATGCCCAGCATGGAGTTCCGTTCAAATGTGAGGGCGGGACAATCGCAAAGAATGTGTTCCGCGGTCTCATCTTCTTGTTCACAGCCTCTACATAATCCTGTGTTCGTTAGACCCATTTTAAATAGGTGTCCTCGTAGCCCGCAGTGGCCAGTTAGAACACCCGTTAGTGTTCGGAGGTTCCTTCTGGACATCATAAGGTTTTTTTCGCTATTGACTTGTCTGGATAGCTCAGCATTATTTTTGCGAAGTTGCAGTTCGTAGTATCATCCCATTTTCCTTTAAACAGTCGATGGGAGTATTCTTTAATAATGTCTTTCATCGCTGTTGTTGTCAGTACAGTGGTGGGGACGGGACCAACTAGTTTCCGTCCCGCAGCCGCCCTGGCCAGCGAGTCAGCGGTATGATTACCTTTAGATATGTCATGTACCTTGATCCAGGCTTGGTTGACCACATTATTTAGAGAGATGTTAGTCAGGGCTTGATGACATTCTAGTACAAGTCCCGAAATTATGCGTGCTCTTTTCAGGGCTAGTAATGCTTGCCTACTGTCTGTATAAATACAGATCGTATGGTTGGCGATGTTGCGGCTTTTAATTTCGTAAGCCGCTATGGTTATGGCTGTCAGTTTGGATTAAAGCACGCTGGGTTCGGCGCCCATTGTCCATCCGATTTTCAGGTTTATGGTTGGTGAGTACGTATATGCCACAGCCTGTGCCCCCCTTGGTCTTAGTGCCGTCAGTGTACAGGCTAATGGTTCCTTTAGACTCGCCTTTTATTGGTATTGGTTTTCTTATGTTGATTGTGTGGGGTTTATTGAAAACGAACCTTGCTGCAACTGAGTCCGCTCTTGCCTGTAGAATTGGAAGTTCCCCTGTAACATCCCTTCACAGGCGTCGTCCAGTTGAGCCAATGCCTACATTAGTGTCTAGACCGACAATACGGAGGCGTGTTAGAGTCATTAAAGCCGCTTCCCTTACAAATATATCAAGGGGGGTGAGATATAATATCACCTTCATAGCTCTAGTCGCTGTAGTCCTTATAGCACCTGTGATGTTTAAACATGCTATTCTTTGAATTTGATCTAGCTTATGTTTGCCGTGATCTGTTCTGTTTTGAAACACCTCACTATGGAACCGTAAGTTACCATGGGTCTTATTATGGCCGCGTAGATCCAATGGGCTACTCTGGGAGAGAATCCCCAAGTCGTCCCTATGGTTCTGCGGCATTGATCAAATACAATATATGCTTTCTTTATTCTGTTCTCCAAGTGAGAATTCCATGTTAGACCAAAAACAATATTTTTAAATAGTAAAAAATTAAGATAAAAAATAGTAATGATTTTATTTCATCTAAAACTCTAAAGGTATTTTGTTACATGTCAATTTTTTCAAAACAATAAAATAAAGATCTGATAATGTCTTCAAGATATATTTGTTTTGGTTACAATGCTAAAAGTAACTATAACAAAAGCAGGGCAAGGACAAAAAAAGCTCTTCAATTCCTACAACAAAATTTCTTTTAAGCTCAAGATTTGTGATAACATCTACTGCGTTTCCTCAATTAAAAGCGTCGTCAGAAGTGATATTGGCTGTCGTTACACAATAAAAGTAAAAGTGAAGGGCACTTTATAAAGAAAATGTAGTACATTTTATTTAGAAAATTGTCATCCAGAAAGATACTAAAAGACCTGTCCGAAAGTATTTTCCAAGTGTTTTCGCTATGAAAGAAAGGAAATGAAACGTTATTTCCTTTCTACGTCAATTTTGTTAAAACCACGCAAAGCTGAAGTGTGTCGGGTATAAAAAATATTTGATTTTCTTTGAGTTAACATTGTAAACATTATATAGAACTTTACTGAGAATATTATTTGAAAGGTGGAAGTGACAGATATTATACAGTGTGCTCATTATAATTTAGGTAATAAACGTACCTTATTTAATAGACTTGTAATAATAGCCCAATAAACAAACACAAGGAAGTTTAAAATTTTGACCAAACGAAATTTTTGTGGAAACCTTTAATTAGGTGTGCTAAAAAGTATCTTTGATTTAAACCGAGAGTTTTTTTGTCCTAGGAGTTAAAAAAGTGCCAATTATAATTCTTGGCGGATATATCTAAAAGTATTAACATTTTCGGGAAACATGTTATAGGAAAAAATGTAGGTAATAAAATTTAGCATAAATAGATTCGTGATCTTTTTTTTTTGCAGAATTATCCGTTTCTGAAAAAAACGAAAACCTACAAATGCAGTATTAGCTTTTCTTTAAATATGCACTATTTATATATATTCCGTGGATGGAGTAAAAAAATTAATTTGCAAGTTTTAAATTTTTGATAAGATGCACAGGGTGTTAAAAAATTAGGAAAACATGAAAATGCTTTAAGATGGAAGTCCGGAGTTGCTTCGTTTCTGAGATACAGGGCGTTGAAGTTTAAAGAAAAAAACGGTATTTATAAAATATCATAAATATCCTAAAACCGATTTGGTCGAAATTTGGTGCAGTTATTTGATGTAATAAGGTGCTTATTTAGCTCTAACTAGATTGAAATTATTAGCTTCAGTGGCGTCTCGGTGGGCACCACAGCCATATTATTGACGAAAAAAGTACACCAATGACTTTTTCTTATAGTTTTTATATTTTTTAAGATTAAGCAACTAAAAATACAACTTTTTACTTTCCTGTGTTTTCTTCATATCTAGCTTCGTTTTCGAGAAAAAAATAAAAACCACATTAACTCATTCTAAAAGCTATCCATGGACAACATAAAATAAAAACCAAAAATAAAAAATAAACAATTTCGACCTTAAAGTAAATGAGCAAAATGTCCACCTTCTGATAAAATACAGGACTGCAACCGATTTGTCATTGAATGTCTGACACGTGCAAAAATTCCTGGAGTATTCCTTATGACATTGCAATTGTCAATTATCCGATTCCTCAAGTCCTTCACATCTAATACAGGAGTTTTATAAACAAGAGCTTTCAAATGGCTCCATAAATAGAAATCTAGAAGATTCATATCAGGACTGCGAGGTGGCCAATTTTAGGTCCTGCACGTCCAATCCAGCGATAAGGGTAGGTGATGTCGAGATGCTGACGAGCAAGAGCACTAAAATGAGCTGGAGCCCCGTCGTGCATAAACCACATGTTGACTCTTACTTGTATGGGTACTTCTTCTAACAAAATGGGTAAATGATCTTGCAAAAAGTCCGTGTAGGATTCACCTGTTAATCTTGCTGGTAAAAAAAATGGGCCAATTAGGTAATCACCAATAATTCCTACCCAAACGTTCAGCGAAAATTGTTGCTGAAAATGACTTTCTCTAATAACGTGGGGATTTACGTCGGCCCAAAAATGGCCATTGTGTTCATAATAGCATCTCGTGAAAAATTTGCCTCGTCCGTAAATAAAACATTTGGTAAAAATTTATTATTGGATGCCATGGTATGAATCAACCACCTGCAAAACATTATTCTTGTTTAAAAACCCCGAGGTAGCAGAGCTTGGACCCGCTGTATGTGATATGGGTACAGGAGGTTTCTTTTTAGAACTTTCCAAACGGTTTTTGGGCTGACTTCAAGCTGCTGTGCAATCTTCCTGGTACTATTTGAAGGATCTTCTTCTATCGCATTAAGTATAGCTTCTTCTAATTCAGGCGTTGTTACAGTTTCTGGTCTTCCACCACCTGTATTTTTATTAAAACTCCCAGTTTCACATAACCTTGCGTGTAGCGTTCTAAATGTTTTGGCACATGGAATTACTCTGTTAGGATATCTGTCCGGGTAAATTCTTCGTGCTTCTTTCGCATTTCCATTTGCTAATCCATAAATAAAGTGCATGTCAGCCATTTCAGCATTAGTAAAATTATTAGACAATAATATCACTGTGAGCTGGTCTCCAAAGCGGGTAAGTAGGTACTAGATTGGACTTCGCAATAATTTGTTATAAAAAGCAGATGTGGTATGCCAAAAATGTGATAATAAAAGTCGTATTTTATAAGAAGGTGGACATTTTGCTCATTTACTTTAAGGTCGAAATTGTTTATTTTTTATTTTTGGTTTTTATTTTATGTTGTCCATGGATAGCTTTTAGAATGAGTTAATGTGGTTTTTATTTTTTTTTCTCGAAAACGAAGCTAGATATGAAGAAAACACAGGAAAGTAAAAAGTTGTATTTTTAGTTGCTTATTCTTAAAAATATAAAAACTATAAGAAAAAGTCATTGGTGTACTTTTTCGTCAATAATATGGCTGTGGTGCCCACTGAGACGCCACTGGAGCTAATAATTTCAATCTAGTTAGAGCTAAATAAGTACCTTACTACTTCAAATAACTGCACCAAATTTCGACCAAATCGGTTTTAGGATATTTATGATATTTTATAAATACCGTTTTTTTCTTTAAACTTCAACGCCCTGTATCTCAGAAACAAAGCAACTCCGGACATATGTTTATAGGAACTTTTTTTCTTAAAACGACCTAGCCAATCACCCTCTGAAGTATCGTATCGTAGTTAGGAAACACCCTGTATTTATTATTTTAAAGAAAAATTTTATAAAACAAAGATGTTTATAAACTAACATAAAGTCTAAATACAAATTTGAAAATAAAAAATCTAACACTTTAAGATTTTCGTGTTATGTGATAGATAATGTTAAAATTCTTTTGCTTTAATTCACCCCATAAAAAATGTCTGGTATTGTAAGGTCAGGCGACCTAGCTGGTTAATGGATTGGGCCAAACCTCCCCATACAATTTTCGCCAAAATACTTAGGTAGCCATTGTCTGATCAAGGCTGTGCAAGGACAGCCATCTTGTTGCCAAAACATGTTATTACGTACTTCTGGTTCTAAAGTATTAAGAAATAGTAAGAGAAATGTTTTACAAAATTTTCAAGAACACGTGCACGTTTTTTTAAATTTTATTATTCGCAATGATTTGGAAATTTGTATTTAGGCTTTATGTTAATTTATAACCAACTTTGTTTTATAAAATGTGTGTTTAAAATAATAAACGATGGTACTTTCCTCTTATAGCATTTTTATGTTTTCCCATTTTCTTATTTTCTTAACACCCTATATATTCTATCGAAAATCTTATTTTATATATTAATTTTCATGACAAACAGAACTTTTTATAAAAAATGACTTTTTGTCATAAAATGAATAATAAAGATTTTTTCTCTCTTGTGCACTCTATCCGCGGACACACTGTATATATATATATATATATATATATATATATATATATATATATATATATATATATATATATATATATATATATATATATATATATATATATATATATATATATATATATATATATATATTATATATATATATATATATATACAGTATGTCAGGCGATGGGGTAGACAAGAGGACAAATGGATCAAAAAGTCATCTTTAATAAAACGTTTTGCTTGCCGAGAAAATACGATTGTCGATGGAATTTTACAAGAATAAAGTACCCTTATTTCAAAGTTTTCAACAAAATACTATTTAAAAAAAATGTTTAGAATTATCATATCTTTCGGGATATTGGTTTTCATTAGGTTTAGATAGTAATAATTTTTTTGGTTTAAATTTGCATTTCACTGATAAGTTTCGTAGGTATACCAGGTAACCAGACCTCAGTATCAACTTTTGGATATTTTATTAATGTTTACAAATGTTAAAAAGATAAAATTCGTTGAAGAATATTTATACTGAGATAAGTTCGATTAGAGAGTCATATTCTAGCCTTAAAATTTATGGTAGCATTTTTTTTGCACTTCTTAGAGACAACTGTATGTATTTTTTGTTGTACGTTACATGTCTTAAATTAAAAAGGACAAACAACAAACAACACTTCTGATAAAATGTCCAAAAAACTTTTCCCCGAAATGAGTGTTTAATATGATTATATCTATGAATAGAAGTTAGATTGAGTCTGCCAGCTTAAGAGGGTGACTTTGTCGACTTGCGAATGACAGAACTAACAAAAGGTCCTGCCGACCGGTGGAAAAGCAGGAGCAAGATTCTCAATTCTGCTGCATGTAGATGACGTAAACTGTATTTCTTAATGGGTTAGTTTAGAAGTTATTAGGATTAAGAATGGATGTAATTTGGGCTTGCATTTAACCTCGATTAATGGTAATTTAATTATTTGGAGAATTGTACTCATGTATAGGTGTTTCATTTCGTATACAGGGTCGTAATTTTAAATGTAGACAACCTTTGAGAAGTGGGTCCCCAATTAATTTTATAAATAGAACAATAAAAATTACTTGTATTTTGTATTTAACCTATGAAATTGGATTAATAAATTCGTTTAAATTTTTATAATATATTAAATGTTGTTATTTCTTTTCCATAAGTAAAAAAGTTAAACACCTATCGGAGCAAATTACGTCTGTGTAAACGCCATTTTGTGTCGTTTATATTTCAACAATCTCTTCACTGTTTATTTGTTTATTTAGGTATTTTGTGGTTTTCAGCGGTCACTTAATTGCTTAGTTTTAAGTTACCAAAACCAAAATCCTGATTTTTTTTAATACATGAAAGAAAGATCTATAAAATCATATTTTAAATCATATATCTCTAAATTTTTCGTATAATATTAGTTTTTAATTTGCTCATATAACAATATCTAATAATTTATTGCATACATATGTCACACTCAGATGGCGTAATTGCCCATTTCATGAACTTAATGTTCAATTCCTGAAGTGGAACCAAATAATGTAATAATATTTTATTTCACCATCTGGACAATATTTTTGTCCAGTTCATGAAATGGATATACCATTTTTTCACTTGGTGAAACGAGACGGTATTACAGCATCTGGACACCAGTTCCTGTACTGTATATTTGGCATTTATCTATTTACTGTATCACAATGCAATGACCCAACATTTTTGGTTAGTTTTGGTCAGTTTTTCCGTGTAATGTTGATCAAGAAGCGTATAAAAAATATCTTTGATAATAAACATTTTTGCTTTAGTAGTTCAATATAATGTTCATGCCATTCAAAACACCCACGACTGTGTCCAGATGGTGTAATATAGTCTCGCTTCTCAAAGTGAAAAAATTTCATATCCATTTCATGAACTGGGCATAAAAAGTGTCCAGATAGTGAAATAAAATATTATTACACTATCTGGTTTCACTTCACGAACTGGACATCCAGTTCACGAAATGGACAACTACGCCAAGTGGGTGCGAAACATACAAAGCTTTTTTAATTTTTGATTTAAACAGTAAAAAATTATATAGTTTTTTGTTTTTAATTTATCCGTGAAAAAAAAACTTGTTTTTTATAAGAGTTTTGTATAATGAAAATTAATTTTTCCTACGAGCGTGCGGAAAAGTCCACATTTGAGTTCGCAAGTTCTATTTCCGGCGTGCGAAAGCTTTTGCACGCCGGAAAAGTAAACTACTCTAAAATCTTACAGGTAAGCAAGATTTATATGTATTTTAGTAATTGTAGGCTATTTCTTTGCAATATACGAAGCCATTGCAAGTTTTAGTTTATTCTTTTTTTTGTTTGTTACTTCGTAATTTTCAATATTTCAACTAAAACACAAAAAACTTTTTTTAATTACCCTGATAATAATAGTAAATGATTATGAAAGTCAAGCAACAATATGTAATCTTGGTGATTTTAAAACATGTCAGATTTTTCTTCGTTTCCATATGAACAAGCAATTGCACAAATTAATTTTAATACAAACAAGCATTTTTAATGAAAAGGCCATAGTATCTTTTTAATTTAAATAAAAATCCGACAAAAATAATTATTTAAAATGAGTAGTTCTGATGAGGAGCTACCAGATTCTATCCTGGATGCAGCAAATACCGTAAGTTTGAATTTATTACCAGCAAAATCTCGTGAAAAATATGAGAATCAATAAAGTCATTTCAAAAACTGGTGCTCCAGCAAGGGGACAAAAAGTATTAAAGAAGAAGTGTTCTTGGCCTATTTTGCGGATTTGCAAAAAACATAATACTTTATGGAGTAAGTACATACTCTATGTTAAAATGTGTCCTCAAAGTGAAAAGGAACCTTGATTTAAGTTCATATTTCAAGCTAACATCACTACTTAAACACCAAAACGTGAGATACCGGCCAAAAATCAAAACTTTCAGCAAAGAAAAAGTTTCAAGATTCATGAAAGAAGCACCTGATAATATTTACCTTCTAATAAAAGTTGCTACAATTTTTGGATTAACCGGTGCTTGTAGGAGAGATGAACTTACAAAAATAATGATTGATGACATACGGATAATGAAAATTTGATAATGGTGAAAATTCCTGACAGTAAAAATAACACTTCCAGAATCTTTGTAGTGTCCGATGAAACAAATAACGGACTTTATCTGCAATTGTACCGTAAATATGCAAATTTGCGAAAACCACATACCCCACACAGACGTTTTTTTGTCCGGTATAAACAAGGAGCATGTAGTACGCAATATGTGGGAATAAATTCAATAGGTAAAATGCCTTCAGAAATTGCTGCATACCTAAAATTAAAAAATCCAGAAGAGTACACTGGACATAGTTTTCGTCGATCCTCTGCGAGTATGTTAGCGATTCTGGAAAGGAATTACCAATGTCAAGCGACTTGGGGCTGAAATCAACGGCTGTAGCTGAGAGCTACATTGATGAATTCACAAATCAGAAAAGGATATGTCGAATAAAATATTGACCATGAACAACTCCCTCCTAAGCTAAGTCAACCTTCATCAAGCCGTACAATAAGCGCTTCCATAAGCCACCCGCTAAATGAAATTACAGGTTCTGCAATTAATTTACAATATGCTAATAACTGTTCTTTTGTTGTAAATGTTATCAACAAATAATTCCCATTTATAAATATGTTGTAGTAGTTCTTTCAGATTAAACATAATTTAAAAAATAATCATTGCTTTAATATTGGTATTATCTGACGCTCGTAGGAAAAATTTTGTTCTTAACGCTTGCGCAAAGTGACTTTTCCGCACTTGACTGCTTGCCCGAACTCCGTATCACTTTGCGCACTTGTTAGGAAAATAACTATTTTGAAGCTGAAATTTTGTAAAGATTTTTTACAGCTGCTTACAAAATTAATCCCTTATATTTTGTAACTTACTGGTGTATTGTGTGCGACTATTAAAGATTATGGTGAATTTTTTTTAAGATTTTTTAATCTATATTTTTTGTAAGAAATGATGAACATAGCGTAGATAACTTAAAATTATATGCAGATACTAAAACGCTCTAATAGCAAGTCTAGTACAGGTAAAGTAGAGGTATTATTTACTTTTAATTAACAAATACACAAAAGCACGAAACATTTGTCTGTTTTTTTTTAATTTGAACTTTGTAGAGGTTAGCTGTTTACGCCCTTTGCTTATAAAATAATTAGCTGATGTGATATCTGACAATTTAAACACTTATAAATTATTTTTACGGTCGCAAGCTACTTACAATTTTTAAACGATGTCGTAAATTTATGGAGTACGGAGACCCATAGCGTAAAATTAATACATAATAAATAAGAACTTCGTTAAGTTTTTATCGGAAATTTCCTCCTTTTTAAGGGTTTTTTTGCAATTTCCGCTATCTTTTATGGTTTTTGAGTTATCATCAAAAATCTAAATAGATTTTTTTATTTCATTTTTTTGTTAATAACAATTGCAATTCTCATTGGCAGAAAAAATCCTAAAACACCTTTCTCAGATTTGCATTCCACGACCAAAAGGCTCATATTTTTAAGCCTTCTAACTATGCCCAGACACACTTTTCGACTAGACTAATATATTTGACTGGTTATTTGGGTCGTCACAATGGTCGGTGTACGAAACGAGAAGCATAAAATTGATTAACTGATTCAGTGTACGAAACGCGAGTGTACGAAACAAGAATAAATCTTTTGAACACAAAAAAAATCTAAAAGTATATTTCTTAAGTCTAAAAAGGGTTAGAATCAAATTTTTTATTAAATATAAACCCTATTTGTTGAAGCAATATCACCTTTACATTAAACTATACTTTTTTAAAGTACAGGGTGTCCCAAATTCGAGCCTTATCCCGATCTCGAAACCTGAAGAGATACGAGGTCGGTTTAATGAAGGAAAAGTTGCGCAATTTAAGCTGATCAAAATGCCACCCTTAAAAAATTTAAACAAAATTTTCCTTTAATTTTTTTTTTACTTTATTGGGATGTAACAAAATAAATTTTACACCCCTTGCTACTTTTCTTTTACAAGAGTGTTTTTAAAATTACACCGACGTTTCGTCTCTTGCGCTGCCATATCAACTTTGTTTTTTTTAATACGGCCCGGATTTTTTTACGATTTTACGAGCTCGAGGGTTTCCCAAAACTAATGATGTATTGATTAACAAAATTCCTACTAATGGCAAGAAAGACAAAAATTAATTTTTGGAAGATCTCGAAATTATTTTAATGCTTTTTTAAATAAGTGCGATACAGCTTTTTGGTTTTTGGGGAACTAAAAGCTTCTAAAATTAGTAATAAAAAATCTAGGACCGTATTTAA
Organism: Listronotus oregonensis; assembly: GCA_019359885.1. Lineage (NCBI taxonomy): Eukaryota > Metazoa > Arthropoda > Insecta > Coleoptera > Curculionidae > Listronotus > Listronotus oregonensis. Next base: position 7,402 of record JAHBCN010003009.1, on the reverse strand, counting down.
AAAAGAAACAAACATGATGATGGCAGCTCAAAGACGAAACGTCGGTGTATAGATCTAATAACACTGTTTTGTAATACAGAAAAAGTAGCAATAAGAATGTAAAATTTATTTTGTTATATCTAGTCAAAAAAAGTCATAAAAAAATAAAAATTAAATCGCGAATTTTTTTTTCCAAAAGTCTTCGGAACTATTTAAAAATTTTAAACTTTTAAGGTTGCAATTTGTTTCAGCATCAAATTGCCTTCAAGTTTCCGAGTTACGAGTGATGAGGTTCGAATTTGGGACACCCTGTACATGATTTATATTTATAGATGAATTTTATAATTTAATAATTTTTTTTATATACATTTATCTTGCCAAGTCACTTGTCAAACTTTACTTTCAAAATAGTTTGCATATCTATTTCTAATTTCATTTACAACATAAAATAATTCTTATAGGTATAAAAAAATTAGGATTGAAATGACGCGGCTTCCCTATCTCATGTGCACTGAAACTCCGATAGGTATCAAAGAGATTAGATTGAAAACAGTCTTTGCGTCCCGATTACTTTAGCTCATGTGTACCTGCACTTATTACCCTTTCATTCAAAAACAGGAAATACAATTTTCTTAATCTAGAGACGCCGAAAAGTAAAAATCTGGAAAAACATCGGAGTACGATTTTTTTTTATTACAATAGTCAACGGCACTATAAATTCAGCTTTGCCTTTTTCGTGAAAATACTAATTTTTTACACAAGATTAGCTTTTAGGACATCCACGAACACTAACATAAAACCTTAGTAGTAGATACCGCGGGTGCCGGGTTATTAAATGTCTGCCCTATTTGTTTCGAATTCCGGCAACATCCGAGTGCGAAAACATACAAATATTCATTTTACGGCACCTTGTAGAACCAGGAATAGGGCCAGCGCTGACCATTTGGGTAATATCAATCAGACGTCACTTACAGCTTAACATCGAATTCAAATATTAAAATTTGAAAAAAATAATATTGAACCTATATTACGGTTTTAATTGGGAGCATTATTAAAAATAAAGGAAAAATAAGTATAGCTGAATTACCAAATTGAACAAAATTTCGCTATAGAATATTTTTTTTTTTAAATTCACGGTAACAATATTATTAAACTTAATAAGTACAGTTTAATTTTCTTGGATACTTTTAACTATTTTTGTTAAGACTCCATATACACAATTCGCAGGCTGTTACAAAATGTTTGAAATAATCCAGAATAAAACGAACACAAAAACTTTCTTAATTTATTCTTTTTAATTTTGCACAATGATAGGGACATCAGCAGCATTTCTGATCCCCATTTAAATTTTTACAAATAAGTTATTAAGAAAAAAGACACAAAGGAAGTAAGCCCTTTAAGAAGATATTTATTTGATCTTAGCCCTCCACACCGTATCAAATATAGTGATGTAGTATTATTTTAATGTTGGCTTAAAAAGTATTCAAATTAGTACTTAATTCCAGGACTCGCATAGGTAGTCGAATACTTATAGTAAGTATTCAAATACTTGATTGAACTCGACTCGAAGAGTGTTAAGAAATAGGCGTCGAAAACCTTTTTTTGTTCTTTACTTTACCCAAACAGCCAGTCCTCCAAAAACATAAAAACGAACGTTTAAACGAAAAAAAAAACAGAGCTCTGATTTTAGCTGAAAATCCTTCTGTGTTAGAGCCTCTTGGAGTTTGCAGAAGCGATGGAAAACGGGTAGATGGAATGACCCTAATTCCCTGGAAATATGGAAAACAATTACTTTGGGACGCTACTTGCATCCATACACTTGCAAAATCCTATCTGACAAAAACTTAATTTTGTAGGTGCGGCTGCTCGTATTGGCGAAAATAAAAAACGTCTATAATATAAAGAGCTTGAAGAACGCTTTATCTTCATTCCTTTTGCTGTTGAAACTTTTGGTCCTTTGGGTGATGAGGCTAAGGTTTTATAAATGAAATTTGCAAAAAAAACCATGCAAAAAATCTGAAGTTTCATTATCAAAGAATTGGTTTAGTTTGTGCAACGGGGTAATGCACATCGGTACTGGGTACAATCCAGGAAGACCTAGGACTTGTGTGTAATTTTTAAATATAGATTTAGTTATTTATTTAATTTTAGAATATTGTTATTTGGTATATATTTAATAAACATTGTCAGGGCAGGACAACTTTACATTCCCTTTTTCTGTATTCGAATACCTAACGAACTCGAATACTATAATTTTAGTAATCGGGTGCTTTTTATAATTCGAATACCAAAAATTCGAATACTGTAAATTCGGTACTCGGCTACTTTCTTGCTATACAATTACCTAAATTCTTCAAATACTGTAGTTCAGTACTCATATTGACTTATCCCATCCGTCCAATGTCCGTTTGACCCAAAGAAGTTTGAAGGTTTATGGAAGCCCAATACTATGGCCTATTCAATCAAAAAATATATATCCGGCCCACTATGAAAATAAGTGTCATTAAGGGGCCGTTATGAATCTGCGCAATAGCAAAATTCCACAAAATTTTGTAATGTGTTGCTTACATACACACTGATAAATCAGTGTGTGAGTAGGCAACATATTATACTTTCGACAGAGCCGAAGTCCCGTTTTCGTGTGAGACGGCGCGGCGCGTATGAAACCATACGCGCCCCGCCATATTAATTTCGATTGTTTTGTCTTGTATTATTTTATTTTGTGGTTGCAGAAGTTTTTTGGATCAATAAAAACCTCCTTATGCTAGTGATTAGTGTTTATTAAATTGTAACTATAATTTTCTGTTTATTGTTTGTTACTTTTAATACCGTAACGTCCTCCTTCAAGGTTCCACCCAAAATTAATGCTGTTGTACCCCACACATCAACGATCACTCTTTCACAATAAATCCTATTATTAGTTTTACTAACGATAATATCCTTTACTTTAATATTTATTTTTTTAGGCCAACCCATAGGCTGGATGTGAAAAACGGGCAGGTCAATGCAAACATCTCTTTCACAAGACCATAAACTAATCTTGATTTGGGCTTTAAAAATCTTGTCCAGTCAGGAAAAAGTCATTTAATCATTTTCTCGTTAATTTTTAAAATAACCTTAACTGGCACAAACGCATTACATCAATAGCCTCAGCTGCATCAAAAAAGCTTGGATTCATCTTTTGAGACAGAATTTTTTTTTTTCATCTAATGTGTAAACTCTGTATGTATTCCAAATCGGACCATCTTTAGAATATTGTTCTCATGTCTGCGGAATGGCATTTCCTACACCACCTATCATCCTTGAGTTTATTCAAAAAATAGCTGTTCGTCTTATTAATAATGCCACGCTTACAGAAAAGTTTTCTTCTCTTACCCACCGACGGGCTGTAAGGGATATGTCGCATTTTTATAAATATTTTTACGACCTCTGCTCCAAGGAGGTGGCAAGTATAATTTTTCCGACAGCCCCCAACAGAGCAACACGTTTACCACTTTTATGCATTCTCTTACAGTCCAAATTAAGAGGCTCCGAACTTCCCACTTTTATTTTCGTCATTTCCAGAGTGTCCAGAGTGGAATATGCTACCCGCAGAAGTTTTTCTTTCTCCAAATTCCCAAATATTTAAGTTTTGTGTAAATAAACTTCCCCTTTCCACACTTAAGACACCCACGGTACGTTAGTATTAAAGCCTCAGCCTTGGTGGACTGTCCCAAGATTTAAAAATAAAAATAAAAAATGCTTATGTAAAAAATTCTATACTTCCTTAAATTTCTTTAAGTTACCTGCATAAGGTGGCACTATTTGATTGTACTTTTATACAAATTATATTTTTATAAAATATTGTATGAGCCTAAAACACAAACAACCAGTCTAAATTATAGAAAGCTTTTACTTTTCTTGACCCTCGCCGATTTCGATGATTTTTTGCATACGTAGGTGTTGATTACAAATCTAAAGTAAGTTTTTTTCGACAACGTTTTATTTAATAAAATAAAATTAAACTCATTTACACTATCTTGCCCTTCTTTTAATACAAAATTGGCAATAAGTGTTACATATAATAATTTTGTGTAAGAATCCAATTTTTTACCTATATCTTTTCACTTAATATTTAATTAAGCAGTTGTCCCCTCCCCCCACTTTTTATAGTCAATATAAGCCACCGAACGTATTTAGTATTTTGTAATTTTCTACAGAATTAAGAGTTAATAAAAACATGCACTGTGTGAAAATTGGAAACTTGATACAACTAGTAGATTGAGTGCAACACAATTGGTCAACAGGGAGTTTTCACAGTTGTTGTGTGTTCAGTCGTTGGTTTTTGTAAAGCGTAAACATATACACGTGGGAGAGGACATACGGTTCCATTTAATATTGGTGTTAAATTTCGATTGTGATTAAAACATGTGTTATTTTTTCCATTGACATAAAGTTTTGGATCAACAAATAGTTTGTTAGGATTATAATTTTCTATTTTATTATATAGGGTGTAGTAAAAGTCTAAAGTGTTGTGAACTAATAAAAATAATTTTAAAATAAAAATATTATCGTTATTATTTAATTGCTAATGTTTTAATTGAAAATATACAATTCTTAAGGGAGTATTCTAGTCTAGAAAGTTAAAATAATCTAAACATGATTTTTTTCTATTTAGATATTTAAGAATATTAATATTATATTAAAAGGATTTTGCAAAATTCGAATTATTGTAAAAGTTATCTAGGAGCTTCCTTATCTGCGGTCCAATAAATATGCCTTCTTTTAATTTTGCATTACTTAATTAAGGAAATATTTCTCTTAGGTACTGGAAACCACTACCTTCTTTGTCTATGGCTTTGACAAGTCCAAGCTTAATATGGAGAGGCGTTAACAGCAACTTTTTTGGGTTAACAAGAAGGAATATTTAATGTTTGAAGTACCAGGTTCAAGAGAAGTTCTATTAGGCCAGTACTTTTACTGTAGTGTTCTTTTGTTGCCCTACTATCCCACAGACACAAAAAACAGCAATACTTTCTAAAATCCCCTTGAAGTCCTAGCATGATACCTATGACTTTTAAATCTCCACAGATATTCCACTGATCTGTTCAATTTAACACGATTTAATATGGGTAAGTTGTCATAGGTTTCTTTCATTGTCATTGAATGGGCTAAAGGAATATATGTTTTTTTGTTTTTATTATGGAGCAGAAATGCTATTAGGCTGTATTTCGACGAAACTATGAATAAACATATTAAGCTCCATTAAACCAGGGGTCCCCAAAACTACGGCCCGAGGGCCCATCCGGCCCGCGGACAGATTTTGTCCGGCCCGCGGAGAGCTAAAACTCCTTTAGAGAACAAATAATTTTTATAGCAAATTAAATTTAGTTTACTAAGTATTCTAATTTTATGTTGAATAATTATTAATATACATCTACATTGATATGGCTGGGTCTCCGCTAACTCATAACATTCTTGTGCTTATTGTTATTGTTTTTGTGATAAGTTGGATAAAGAAACACAGAATTGTAATGAGTAAAGACATGTATAATATGCAGAAAATTTAACTTCAGTATATAATAATTTTAAAAAATTATTGAAATGAATCCAACTAACATTTTTACATTTTAAATAATCACATAACTTATAACAAACATAATGCATATGAAATACTAATGAGATTTATGGGTTTTACTGACAATAGTTTGTAGTTGGGACTAATTTTACTTGTACCAATTATTAAAAGAGATTTAAGATGCTCATCAGTTAATTTCGATCTGTAAACATTTTTTTTGTACTTCATTTTGGAGAGGTTTTTCACACAAATAAGTAGTACCAAAAAGAAAAACCACGAGCAAATTTATGCAAATTATCAAATTGTGTCAGTGGAAGACTCTATAAAATTCCAACAAAGATGAGTTTTGATATTTGTCTTAATTATATCCGATTGTAGATCAATCAATCCATTTGAAGTTTCCGGTAGGTTTCAATGTCAGATCAAAAGGATTCTGAAAATTTAATTTGATTCGAATGGCATCAAAATCCGAGAAACGAGTATCAAAATTTATCTTCAAAGCACTCAAAGTTTCGATTGCAAAATCGATAGGAAACTAGTCTCAGTAGTGTGGCTGAATATTTCAAGTTTTAAAATGTGAAAAACATTTACTTGTAGTTTGATTGAAACAGTCTCAATTTCTTCCGGAATGATTTGATATTAGTGTATAAATCAGGAAGATTTTTTCTCCTTGCAATCCCAAATTCAGTTGTTCAATGTTTTGTCAAATCAACATAGAATGCTAACTTTTACAGCCATGCGTTGTTTTGTAATTCAGTAAGAGGGCGATGCTTTTATTCAAAAAATTTCGATCACTGTCAAGTTCAAAAAGCGCTGAAGGACTCTCCCACAACTAAGCCAGCGTACGGGATGATAAGGTAATCAGTTTCTCCAATCTCTTCAATAAATTGTCGGTTTCGGGATTCAGCCCAAAAGATCTGATAAAATTAACAGTTGATATGACTGGTTTCAGAACGTCAGACATATCCAAAATTTTCCGCACAAAGACTGTTGAAGAATGATAAATTAAGACTAATGGTTTTGAACCACCGTTTTTTCTCGTTTGCAAAGAGCACCACCCTTTTCTTTCCCACCATGCTTTTGCCTCCATCATTGTAATACATTTCAAGTTTTTCCATCGAAGGTTCTTTTGATTAATGGCCATTTTACTCCTTAAAAATATCTGTACCAGTAGTTGTGCCATGAATATATACATATCAAGAAGTTCTTCTGCACTTCATAGCATCTACTCCTCGAATATAAATCAACACCTAGCAGTATCTGACACATCCTTGACTCATCCAAGGCCAAAAAAACCACCAAAAAGTCCATTTTTGTCGAACAGTTGAGAGGGTATATTTTCAGCGATGTTTTCTACCCTTCGAGCCAAAATGTTTGCTGACATACTGACAGTTTTTAATAAATTTCCTTTTCAGGGACATTTCTTCGGCTATGCAATTTGCATTCTTTGATCATTTCTCCATCGGTGAATGGTTTTCCAAGTTTTGCAATTTCAAGAGCCACACAAAGCGGGGACGAGTTGCAGCCTCTTGTTCAGTTTTGAGTTTTGAAATGAAGATTGCTGCGATTTCAATCCGCGCTGCATAGCTTCGAATTTTTCGTCCGCAAACTTCCTTTTATATTTTGAGTAATTTTAAATGTTTTGTTTCATAATGACGTTTAATGTTATATTCTTTGAAACCTATGCCTTTTTTTTCTGGACTCAATTACGAAATACTGAATGTTCCAATTTATCTTTGAATTTTCTTCATTTATCAATTTTTCGCTTCTTTTCCATACTACTAATTCACACACAAAAGCAACAATTAAATCAAAAACTGTTATAAAGATGTCTTAAACTTAAACACGCACAAACACGTTTTAAGG